>CABHPH010155976.1:17634-33752 GCA_902168325.1 Peromyscus nudipes | reverse complement strand
CTTCCTTCCTTCCTTCCTTCCTTCCTTCCTTCCTTCCTTCCTTCCTTTCTTTCTTTTCCGAGACAGGGTTTCTCTGTGTAGTTTTGGTGCCTGTCCTGGATCTCACTCTGTAGACCAGGCTGGCCTTGAACTCACAGAGATCCACCTGGCTCTGCCTCCAGAGTTGCTGGGATTAAAGGTGTGTGCCACCAACGCCTGGCTTGGAGGCATTTTCTTAACTGAGGTTCCCTCCCCTCAGATGACTTTAGTTTGTATCAAGCTGACATAAAACTATCCTTTCACAGTGTGTGTCTCAGGAAAGATGAGACCAGACAGCTTTATGTCCCATGATTGGTGTGAACAGAAACTTTGTATGATATGTCTAAAGGAACACAGACATATTCTCCCCCAACTTGACTGCATGTTAGAATTGTCTGGAGAACTTGACTGGCATAGAGATTCTTGAGTTTATTATGGAGATTATGATTCTGTTGATTTGGGAGAAGGTCCTAGAATTAGCCCTTCTGGGAATGTGTCATGTGACTGTAAAGCAGCGCTTGAGAAACAGATGAAGAATGCCAAGTCTGTAGTTTTGTTGCTTTGTGCGAACATGTCCAAATGAGTCGTCTCCTCCATGAGTGTGATCATAACTAAGTCAGTGTGAACCTTTGCACGTGGGAAGTAGAAATCTGTAATGTAGTGCTTTTCCAACTCACGAACTCCATTTCCCATATTAGCTCATTTAATCTTCCCAGAAGCCAACAAGGGAGCTAATATTTTGTTTTACAGGAGAGATTAAATGATGATATTTGGGCGGAGATAAAAAGGCTTTTCAAGGACAGCATCAGGACAAGAATAGGATGAGGAATGTTCTGGGGACTGCTCACCTCGTGTTTAAATTAGACGGACAGCCTAAGTCTCCACTTGTGGGTGATTCAGCAAAGTTGGAGGTGGGCACAGTGTGAGCTCCTCATCTACTTTCTAGAGTTTCTCTGCCCGTGGAGAGTTTCCAATTGTGTGTGTATGTATATGTGTGTGTGTGTGTGTGTGTGTGTGTGTGTGTGTGTGTGTAAGCATGTTTGGGTCCTCCCCTTTCACATTGTTTGAGATGGGGTTTCCTTTGCTGTTTTTCTGCTGCATAGGCCAGGCTAGCTGGGGTGAGAGGGTTGGGGCGCTCTTACGTCTCTGCTTCTCTTCTTGATGTAGGAACCCTGGGATTTCAGACATGGGTTGTCTGTTGTGGCCTGCTTTTACGTGGGCTTTAGGAATATGAACTTAGGTCTTCATGGTTTCAAGGCAAGTGCTTTACCCATCAAGTCTTACCCTTTAGCCTGGGGTTGTTTTCTTGACAGTAAGAATACAGTTGGTACATTTGTCTACCATGAGGGAAAACTCAGGTTTTGAATGAGTACAGTCCACGAGGCATTTGCAGGAAACAAGGATACAATCATGGGGGAAGCCTTTTCCTGGATATGCAGAAGCCTAGGGGGAAACTTGCCTCTTGCTGAGGCTTTTCTCCAGTGTAGGGGTGGAATGATGTCTTTCCTCCTTATCATAAATTTGTGGTCCACACCTCTAAAGCAAAAGACAAGTTAACAAGAGAAAATTGATTGTAGTTTTACATGCCATGGAAGCCTTCAGATTGAAAATCCAAAGACCCAGCGTGTACTGTCAAAGACATCGTAGATCTGGTGGGGAATAGAGAACTGTAGAGGACATACCACTGGAAAAAAGGGTACATTCCAAAGCGGGCGACTGGGGCAGGGAAGCAGCAAAGCCTGTTTAGATCCTTTAAACTATCCGAACAGCATTCTTTCCTCCTGGGTGTGGGCAGGACCCTTTATAGAATGAAGGGCTTTAGATCTACTATCAGACAAGGTAGGTCAGAGAATTTCTTTATTGCCATCTCTAACACACAGAGTGCATTAGATTAATCTTTTGAGGTTTTATGGCTTGCTTTGGGTAAAGAGAAGTCCCAGTATTATGTGGCTTGCCCTAGGGAAGAGAGATTCCAGGTTCTTTGCCTTGCCCTTGGCAGAGAACTGGGACCAGGAAACAGGAGGAAATGCTTATGGAGAGACCTTGCTTCTGAGACCTTCACTTTGGGATATTTTTTTTAAAAGCTCCAATACCAGCATGGTGGTGAGAGTCAGTTTATTTCTAAAGCGAGAACAGTGGACATCCTTCTGCTGCTTCTTCAGAGAAGTTGAGAATGGTGTAGCTAGGGGAGAAAGTTCCTGGGCTGGAGACTGCCCAACTATTAGACTCTGTCTGGTTATAGGGATTCAGATCCTTGTTCAGGATCTCTCTGTGCTACGAAACATTCCCATTCTCCTAGTGATGATGTCATCACAGGCCTGATATAACCCTCTGCTCAGTGCTTCACAGTCTGAGCGACGTGGACAAGGACAGACTGTGCTGCAGTCCTGTTACAGTGATCAGATCTTTTTCTTAGTTTCATGAAAGGATGGTTCTAGGAGCTGGGCTGATAACTCAGTGAAGTGCTTGCCTACTTGCTGCTCAAGCATGAGGACCAGAGTTCTATGCCCAGCACCCACATCCAAAGGCAGGCAGGGTAGTATGCTCTTGTAATCCCAGCTCTACTGAGGCAGAGGCAGGATTCCCGACCAAATCAGTGGGTTGTAGGCCGGTGGAAAGACCTTGTCTCAAGGAACAAGATTGGGGTTGGAGAGACGGCTCTGATGAAGTGTTTGCTGCACAAGCTTGAGGACCTGAGTTTGCCTCATCAGCATTTACCTAAAAAAACAAGCCAGCTGTGGAGTGCACATCTGTAATCCCAGATCTTAGGAGGCAGAGATAGGCGGATCCTTGGCACTCACTGTCCAGGGAGACGAGCCAAGCTGCTGAGCTCAGGCTTCAGCCTTGGAGCCTGTCTCAAAAGCTAAGGTGGAGAGCGACTGGTGTCTACCTTTGACCTCCACGTTCATGCACATACACATGCACACTCTCACATGAACGTACATCCATATCTCTCTCTCTCTCTCTCTCTCTCACACACACACACACACACACACACACACAGACACACTTCTGAGAAATGACACCTGAGGTTGACCTAGGGTTCTATGCTCATGTACACACTCATGTACACACTCATGCACATGCACACACATGCACACACAAAGAAGAACACATAAGAAAGACTGGCTCTATGAACAGCTGAAGTAAAGATTTCTTTAAACTTGACTTTTTCCATACTGATTTGATTTTAATGCTGGCTCTCTACCCCCGAATTATTCATCAAATCTCTAATTTCTAGCTGAAACCACGTGACAAGTTTGATGTTTTATTCACATTGTATATTAATGATAAATACCGTATCACTGAAAAAGACCTGAAGAAGGTGTGTTCATTTCTTCTCTCTCCTGCCATGTGTTTGCCATTTGGAAAATTGTATAATAACTGACAGATTAAAAAAAATAAAGGAGCAAAATTTCTTGTCTCTTATTTCCAAGAAACTAAATTTAGTCCAAAGGCTTAGCAAAAGCAAGAGTTTCAGGCCGGAGGGTAATTTTTGAGGGAGGTATTAGAAATGTAAAGGCTTGGAGTGAAGTGCCTCCAGCGTATGCAAATGTCTCAGGAGGTACTAGAAATGCAGCAGATGCTATTAGAAAATACCTCGTCTTTCTGTCGTATTTGCCTACCACGAGTACCTTAACTATACAACCCCGTTGTTCTATTTCCCATTCGGCAGTTAATTTCTCCAATGGAAAAAAAAGAGTTATGAACTTCACAGAAGGGCCACTATTAATATGGTGACACTCGGCATGTGCACATTGGATTCTGTCCAGGGGATTTTGGCCCTGGCATCACCAGAGTCAGTCTATTATCAGACGCATGCCTAGCCTCTCATTTGCTGTGCAGATGCCCATGCAAGGTGCTGGACCAGCTTCCCTTCTGAGGCTGTTCTTGGAGCCAGGGTATCAGGGGTGCTATTTATTGGTAGCCCAGAGCGGGAGGTTGGGATCTTAGGAAATAGCTTGCCTTTCCTTTCTAGAATATGCTTGTAAATCTTTAAAAATGTATTTCATGTACTTAAAAAAGTTTAAGCGCTGTGCTAACATTTCATCACCTTTGTGAGAAATTTACCCTGGTTCGGTTTTGGCCCACTCTTGAGTCGATCCATGACCCAGAGAGCTTTGCAAAGCCCCTTTATCTGGTCCTCAGAACCAAGTGTCTGTCCATGTTCTGACTCCCCTTTGCTTCCCTGGTTCTCTTTACCCCAGCTCCAGGCTGGAAGCCCCGTCTCAGGGCCCAAGGGTTGTGCACTAGGGACATGTCTGAGTTAGCCTGGGGGCGATAGCACTCTGTAACCTTGGTTTCTCAACAGGGCCTGGCATTTTTTTCAAAACAAAGACCAGCAGTTCAATTCCACCCTCCCTTGCCTGGAAGCACAGACTTACACCTGCTCAAGACAGGGAAATCACGGGAGTAAAGCAGGCCGAAAGTCAAATGAGTGTCTGTCCTGTCTGTGCAGAAGGTGCCTTTCTTCAGGGCTGCTTGTCCCTCCAGAACACTCAGCTGCTCACTTATGTTCCTCAGAGGTCATTTGTAAACCAAGCAGGGACAGAATAAGCCTGCTGTCTGCCGAGGCCCAAAGTTCAGGATTTCTACCCACCCTGCTTTCTTTGCTATACCCTGCCATCCCAAATTTCCGGGAATCATACCCTTCACCAGGCTCCCAGGAACTGGTTTTGTAGAGACATGTTTTGTGTGCCTTTGTTTGATTTCTAACGTTTACACGCTTGTCACTCACTCAGAGTGTCGCAAAGTCCCTGATGTGTTTTTGGAAAATAATCTGAATTAGAAAGCGGGGACAGTTCCTCAGCTCCTCTGCTCTTAGCGGGGAGACCATGAACCCTGCCATGGCTTCTGCACACCTACTCCAGAGACCCAGAATGATAGTCTGGCCATCTGTTTGGGGACGTGCGTTTGATGTGTCCTGTGCCCTCTGCAGCTGGCAGCTGGCTCTTCCCAGTGCCTGCGCTAGCTTGAACTAAGTGGTGAGTTTGCCCCTTCTGCAGCCCAGGCACTCATGAGAGCCAGGTGATAAATTCCGGCCTACCTTAGCACCTCCATTGTGTCAAAATTAGGTATGGCTTTACGTATATACATGGCAGCCAAGGGTGTCTTTCTGCCTTTGGTAGTGCCAGGGCTAACTCAGCTTTTTCTCCTCCTGGCTCACCCGCCTCAGCTGTGAACTGGGAAACAGCACACCATAGCAGAGTTGATGCCTTAGCATCCGGCCTGCAGTGAGAGCCAATTCAGGTTAGTGAGTGATTCTGAAGGGAGACCTATGGCTATACATAATTGTGTGTGTGTGTGTGTGTGTGTGTGTGGTGTGTGAGCACGTGCATGTGCGTGTGCATGTGTGTAAAGGCCAGAGGTGGACATCAGGGTGTCTTTCTTAATTGCTCTCCATCTTTCTTTTGGAAACTGGGTTCAGCTAGACTAGCAGGCCAGCAAGCTGCAGGAACCTTCTGTTTCTCCCTCCCAGTGTTGAGATTACAAGGGCCTGCTGCAGAGTCTGCTTTTCACATGGGTTCTGTGGATCCAAACCCAGGTCCTTGTTCTTGTGACGTAAGCATCTTATTCCCTAGCTCCTATTACTTATCTTTTAATTATTTTACCAGAAATGCTAGACTAACCAAAAGCTCAATCAGTCTCTGAGTCTTCAGATGTTGAACTGATTAAGAAAGAACCCTTTGGGATAATAAAGGAAGTGTGCGTTCTCTCTCTCTCTTACCATCCCCCCCATGTGCACACGCACACACTCTCTCTCACACATTCGCTCACTCACATAGATGTATGCACATGCTATTGCCCTGGGGAGTTCTGTAGAAGCTCCTGAAATTTGCTGGCTCTAGTATTTCAGAATGAGTGGCCTGAGATGACCTTCCAGGGCAGCAAGTTTTGCATCTGGCAGCAGCCGCTGCTATCACAGGACCTAATGAGCATTAGGAAGCTGCTGGGGACAGAGAGGAGACGGTGACTGTGGTGTGAGAAATGTTGCTGCCAGGCGGTGCCACATGGGGTGCCCTCTTTCCTCTGGGCTTCATCACGTTCTTTTACTTTTCTTCTGCACCCCTCTCCCCCGAAATACTACTAGTTGTTTTCTAAGGTGGAGGGCCCAGGGAAGTGGGTGAGATGCCCCCACCAAGAAGTCTGAAAACACATTTGGAATGTGATCTGCAAGAGCCCTCTACTTCCACACAGGCCCCAAGGTCAGGGACAGCCGGCCACACTGATTCTTGGAGCCACAGGGCTGCTCTGGACGCAGAGGCGGTTCTTTCTGAAAGAAGAGAGTTCAGCTTTGGGCCACTCTGAGCTGTTTAGCCTTCTATCAGCAGGAGCTCTTATCTCTGGCAATAAGAGAAGTCTGATCCCCGGTCTTGGACAATGCTGATTTCAAGTTCAAAGCTTTTTCTGCGTGCCATTTCCTGGAGACACGATCTGCCACTTAAAAAATAATAATTAAATTCTCCTTGTGTCTCCTGTCTTGCAAACTGTAAGCACTTCAGAGCTCTTTCAAGGAAACACAGGCAAACGGAGCATGCGTGCATGTTCCTGCCAGTGGGCTTGAAGGCCCGTGGAGAAGAGCAGCCGTCTCCAGGGCCTGCTGGCTGAGGATTCTGCTGTTCACACCCATTTTGTATCTTATTCAAGGACAGATGAGCATGGGAAACATCTACAGCAGAGATGGGGGATCCCATCTTGACCACCTCGCTCCACATATCGTTTCCGCCTTCAAAGGAAATGGGGAAATTAAAGAAAAAAATTTCCCCTTTGGTTGTCAAGGCTGAAGATTTATGTAGTATCTCTCTCATTCCTCTGATGACGTTCTACCCATTCCTGATCTCTCTCTGCTCCCCAGCCATAGAAAGACGGGCCCAATCAATATTTATGTGCCCATCACTTGCAGCTGCGACGTGCAGGCAATCATGGCTGCCAAATTCCTTGATGGCCATTGAAATATTCACGGGCGCCTGTATTGGAGGTCCATTGTTTTCCCCAGGATCTCGGGAAGAGCAGACCATGTGATGCAAGGATTAATTAAGCCTCTTAGATAATTGGCTATTAATAGATGGCCAATTGATGACTGCCAGCTGGGTGCTGAATTGACTAATGTCCTTATGGTGGGCAGGTGGTTGACTTCAGAAGAGAAACGGGCTGAGAGACCTGACTAATTAAAGACTGAATCAAGAAAAGGCAGCTAAAAGGTTGCTTCTCTGCCCACCCCCGCCCTTCCTGTGATATCTTACAGTTTACAAAGCATTCATCTGGACGGATGCTTCATTTGATCCTTACTGTACCCCTGTGAGATGGATGTTACTCCTGTTCTCATTTTCTGAGGTATGAGAAATCTGAGGTTAAGCAGGGAGGGGACTTGGGCAAGCTTGTCTATCCAGACTTGTTCCATTTCTTGGACTACAGAGCATGTGCTATTTTTTTATGAACACACTCAACGTCTCGTTAGATTCTTTTCTCAGGGAAAAATGAAATATATACTGTCTCTGAGTGTGAGTTACATGTATATTCTTTGTCTGCCCTGACACAGGAACTAAAGGAAATACAAAATTTGTCCCTGGGGGTGGGGGGTGGTGTAAGACCTGGAGGCCACCCTGCCCCTGTGATGTGGGAGGATTCCAGAGCTGAAGTTGTAGACTTCATGTGAGAAGTGGAGAGAGGCTGTCCTGCATGGTACCCTCTAGTCTTATCCTTAGATAGTTGCATTGACCTCATTTGGGGGCCCTCTGCTCCCCCGCCATTTTTCCTCCATGCCTGCACAGTCTGCCCACAGGGAACGAGTCTCTGCTGCCATCCATAACGTTGCCTCAACGCGGAAGTCAGCAGGCTTGTAGAATCAAGACAGACTGTCTACCCTTGCTTTGACCCCTTTCTAGGTGAACATGGTCCTTAAACAATTGGAAGTAATTCCCTTCTAAGAGTAAAAGCAACGTAATTTGAAGGAACTGAACACAACCTGTTTGCAAGGCAGGGCAGGTGCAGATGGATGACTCCAGGGAAGGGGTTTGAGAGGCCATCTAGCAATCCTCTTAGCCTCTTACCTTCTTCCTTCTCTGCTGCAGGGAACTCCAGTTTGTGTCTATTTATAAAAAAAAAAAAAATGCAGCATAAAGGTTAGTCTGGAAGGTGAACTGATGACTGCTTCGTTTTGCCTAGCAGATAGACTGCTGGTTCCTTACCCACTCTAGGCTGACTTGGATGTATGAATAATGCATATTCCTAGATCAGCAAAGCACGAAGGCAAGCTACTTAGTGTCTCCTTGGGTATTCTGTCTAGACTTGAGGTGGACTATCAAAAGGCTCTGGGGGGTCCGTTAGCTTTGGTCCTGATTGACAAGGTCAGTGGGTGCTCTACTCCAAGATCCAGAACTGAAACATGACTTTCTCATCCTCGTGCGTTTTTCCTCAGCACGGCAACTTTTAAGGGTGCCGTATTTTTAAAAGATGTACCCGGAGTGTGAATAGATAAGCCTTAAACTTTCGCCCAATACTCAGAGGCCCTACTGACTTGGTAGATGTTTGCTCAATTCTCTGCAATTCTCCCTGCCTTGCTTCAAACTGAGATTATGGTTTCTGTTGGGTTTCCTCTTAAAACTGAACATACGTTTTTGACAAACTTGTCATGGTCTACTAGAGTTGAATGTGTGTGTGTACTTAGGATCCTGCAGTCTCAATCATGGTCTAATAAGCCCAACACAAATGCACATGCACAGCCTGCCATATACTCAAACTGTACTAGGCATACTTTTTTTTTTTCCAGGTTATGTGCAGTTGTTCAACTCTGCAGTTGTGGTATGAAGTTTGATATGTAAATGAGTGGGTGTGGCTATATTCTAGTAAAAACATTATTTGCAGAAACCACAGTTAGATTTTCATGTATTTTTCGTATCTGGTGATATATTTTCTTCTGTTGGTAATATTTTCAGATATTTGTGAATATAAAAAATCTATTTTTTCCTGTTTTTACTTTTTTTAAAATTTATTTTTCTATTATCAGCTTGATACAGTATAAATTCTTATCCTAATTGTGAAATGTTTCATTGAGGCTTGCCCAGTAATTGAGTAAAACCAAAACTTATTATAAGCCACAGTCATCCTAGGGTGCCCCCTGCTATATAGCCTCCCTGGTTCTGTGGGTTGCAGTCTGATTGTTCTTTGATTTATATCTAGAATCCACTTATGAGTGAGTACATACCATGTTTGTCCTTCTGGGTTTGGGTTACCTCACTCAGGATGATTTTTTTCTAGTTCCATCCATTTGCCTACAAATTTCATGCTGTCATTGTTTTTCTCTGCTGAGTAGTACTCCATTGTGTATATGTACCACATTTTCTTAATCCATTTTTCAGTTGAGGGACATCTAGGTTGTTTCCAGGTTCTGGCTATTACAAATAGTGCTGCTATGAGCACAGTTGAGCATGTATCTTTGTGGTATGATTGAGCATCCCTTGGGTATATGCCCAAGAGTGGTATTGCTGGGTCTTGAGGTAGTTCGATTCCTAATTTTCTGAGAAACCACCATACTGATTTCCACAGTGGTTGTACAAGTTTGCACTCCCACCAACAGTGGAGGAGTGTTCCCTTTGCTCCGCATCCTCTCCAACATTGACTGTCATTAGTGTTTTTGATCATAGCCATTCTGACAGGTGTAAGGTGGTATCTCAGAGTCGTTTTGATTTGCATTTCTGTGGTGATTAAGGATGTTGAGCATTTCTTTAAATGTCTTTTAGCAATTTGCGATTCTTCTTTTGAGACTTCTCTGTTTAGCTCTTTAGCCCATTTTTTAATTGGATTGTTCAGAATTTTGATGTCTAGTTTGAGTTCTTTGTACACTTTGGAGATCAGTCCTCTGTTAGATGTGGGGTTGGTGAAGGTCTTTTCCCATTCTGTAGGCTGTCTTTTTGTCTTATTGGCCATGTCTTTTGCCCTACAAAAGCTGCTCAGTTTCAAGAGGTTATTTATTTATTAATTGTTGTGTTCAGTGTCTGTGCTGCTGGTGTTATATTTAGGAAGTGGTCTCCTGTGCCAGTGCGTTCAAGAGTACTTCCTACTTTCTTTTCTATTAAGTTTAGTGTAACTGGATTTATGTTGAGGTCTTTGATCCACATAATTTATGAATGAAAAAAAAATCCATTTTGTGTGCAGGACATGCTAAGCCTGATGACAGATCACATTTGGCCTGCAAACCACTGGGATTCTACTTGTTTAAGAATACCAAAGCTAGTCTCTCCTGTTGAACATCAGTGTCATGGTTGATCCATGGTTGAGGTTAGAGGCTAGAAGGGGGTTGGAACATTTTGGGGGCATCTGGGGACATTCAGGTTTCTGATCTGAGTGGTAGTTTCACGGGCCTATCTATCTACCTTATGAAAATTGACTGGATACATATTCCTTCCTTTTGTTTGTTCTGCTTCTGTAGAAGGTTCAAAAGGCAAAACATCTGAACTGAGTGTGGCTGGAGTACGACTTCAGGTCTTAACATCTCATTTCGGGGGCAGAACCTAGCAGCAGTCTCTATTCTTTTTACAGCCACTGTTTTCTGATCTCTGAATAAGGCAGTCTTTGGAGAAAGGTGTTGGCTTGACTTTACAGTTTCCCAAAGTCTGCTCCCTTTTGTAGACAGAGAGATATTTAACAACTGGTGTGGGAGAGGTTCCCAGTCAGTTCAAGTGTGTGCTGAGTGTTCACCTATTTGCTGCTGGATCAGAGGAATACAGGGTTCCTAGGGGAGAACAGAGGTGGTGGAGGGCATCTAGACTACTGAGCACTGTGAGTAGGGCTTTGATTGGTGTATATTGTGGAGTATTAGTTGAAGATGTGTTGCATTTGTTTATGCTATGGAATATTTGTTTAATGATGCAAAGATGTGTTGCATTCTTCTATGTTACATCTGTTTAACTCTGTGAAGCTGTGTTACTTTGCCTGTCTAAAACACCTGATTGATCTAATAAAGAGATGAATGGCCAATGGCTAGACAGGAGAAAGGATAGGCTGGGCTGGTAGGCAGAGAGAATAAATAGGGGGAGAAATCTGGAAAAAGAGATCGAGGAAGAATGAGAAAAGGAGAGGACTCTGAGACCAGCCACCCAGCGATAGAGCAAGCCATGGAGTAAGAAGTAAAGAAATGTATATAGAGCAGAGAAAGATAAAAGCCTAGAGGCAAAAGGTAAATGGGATCATTTAAGTTAAGTAAAGCTGGCTAGAAACAAGCCAAGCTAAGGCTGGGCATTTATATGAAATAATAAGCCTTCATGTATTCGTCTGGGAGCTTGGTGGTGGACCCCACAAAGAGAAAAGAGTAAGAACAACCAACTACAATAGTACAATAGGTGAAATGCACCTATGTTTATAGATAAAGTGTAAGGGCTTAATTGCAGGAAGTGCGGTTATACAGCGCAATGTGCCATATACAAGACAGGGCTCTCTCTTCTGCTTTTGAGAAAAAAGGCAGGGAAGAAATGCTGATGACCTGGCTACCCCTGGATGCTCTCTGGGTTACCTCTCTGTTGTCTAAGATAGTGGGCATCATTACTTTTGTTTTTCAGAGGAGCACCCAGAGTCATCCATGGTAGTACACACCGGTACTCTTAAGCTACTCTCCTCTTTCTCCTTCACCTTCTTCCTGCTGTACCACACTCAGCCCAGACTTCCCTTTCTCCCCTAGTCATACCAATTCTGCTCTTTTGAAACTGAGAAGTTAGACGTGGCAGCCAGCCTCAAGCTGGCACTTTCCCTATATCCCAGAATTCTCCATGTCCTGATTAGATCATAAACTTTTGAGCAAGATAGTTTTGTATCAGAAGCTATCTCCTCTAGGATGAGTTATTTTAGGGCAATATTTGAGGCGAAAACTTTACAGCATGTTGAGAGAGAAATATGTTGGGCTTTCATACCTCTCCACTGCGGAGTGTTTCTGCTCCCGGGCTTAGCCAAATGCAAGTCTCCAAAGTCTCACATTCTTGAGCATGCTAAGGTGCTTCAAAAGCATCTCAAGATTGATTACAGAGGGAAGGGTGAGGAATTAGTCAACAGATGCTCGAAATACAAAGGCTGCAGTCGATGGCTTAAAAACCTCCCCAGCATCGCCCCTCAGAGAGGAATCGCCCTATATCTAGCATAATAACACCAATTATTTGGTTGTTTGTGCTGAGAAGTTGAAAGCTATCGTGTGCCGGGAAAATACTCAGCATGGAGCAGTAATTATAGATCAGCTGACAATAGAAGACGCAGTGGTTTGACTGCTAATTAGATTATTAGCACTCAAAACAAATACCTGCTATTAACCATAAATGAGCTGTGTTTATGAGATTTTCTTCTTCTTTTCATACTTTTTTCTTTTTATAGTGTGTGATTTCCTTTCTCCTATCTGTGCCCTGACTCCCCAGTTCCCCATCACATGAAACATATTTTGTTTGTTGAGCCTCCATTAAGTGTGTGTGTGTGTGTGTGTGTGTTACCTTTCAAGTTCAAAGGGGGTCTGAGTGCTGTCATGTATTTTCACATGTCAGGGCCCTTGATGAAATGCAGCAGGTCATCTTAGGGGAGAAGTCAGTGCCACTTTGAGGTCAGATGTGGGGCTTACCATGGGTTCAGAGAGTTTGTGAAGAGGGATGTCTTAGTTAGGGCTTCTAATGCTGTGAAGAGACACCATAACCATGGCAACTCTTAAAAAGGAAAACATTTAACGGGGTGGCTTACAGTTCAGAGGTTCAGTCCATTATCATCATGGTGGGACATAGTGGTGTGCAGGCAGACATGTTGCTGGAAGAGATAGCTGAGAGTTCTACATCTTGCTCAGGCAACAGGAAGTGGTCTGAGACACTGGGCATGGCTTGAGCATGTATGAGACCTCAAAGCCCACCTCCACAGTGACACACTTCCTCCAACAAGGTCATACCCCCTAATAGTGCTACTCCCTTTGGGGGCCATTTTCTTTCAAACCACCAGAAGAGAGGAATTAGAGAATTTTTTTTTTCATTCTGAAATCCTGCTGGGGTTAATTGCCAATGAAATGATCTGGCTGCTTTTTATTTATTTTTTGTGGTGCTTGTTATTTTGGACTCGGGTTTTTCTATATTTCCCTCCCCATCCCCATCAAATAGGACATCTTCCTATAAGCAGGTGGACTGTGTGTGCTCCCAGATACGTGAGATGCCAGTTTCTCATGCCCTAAGTGGTTCTTCGTATTGTAGGCAGAGTAGTCGGGAGGAGCCCGTGGGGACACTTCAGGATATGTGGAGAGAGATATTGGACATCTAGGAGAAGTTAATGAAGGCTCCAACTATGCCCTCAATAAATGGTCCAAGTTACTTTCAGGTGTCCTGCATGAAGTATGTAAAGGGAGACTCATTGGGGGCCTCTATTATCCACCAGGAGTCCATGTAGAAAGATAGTATCCCCAGGGTCTCGAGAGGGTGCATGACTGCTTTCTAGAAGTGCTAGGGGCTTTATCTGTGTTAAGTTATTCATTTTTTACAATGATACTATGAAGTGGGCAGGCTGAGAGGCAGCTGTAGACCCCAGGGCATTCATTCATATCAGTTGCTTGGCTGCTACTTTCCAGACAAAATAGCATCTAAGCCAGATGATGTGTTAGCTCTCTTTATCTTATGAATACAGGACTTGAGGTTACTAAAAGCCCGGTAACTTGCCCAAGGTAACAGAACTTACTAATGGGCACACCAAGACAGATTGGATGATGCCAGGGTCCAGGATGTGGTATCATAGGGCAACTGGTGAATGAGAAAGATGAGGTTTTTCAAAGAGTTCTCCCCCCTGTGCCCCTACTTCACACACTGTGCAGGCTTTCACACACAGCACTGACCCAGAGCAACCCGCGGACAAATTTGTAAAGGAAACTTGACACTGTCCCAAGAAAGCTCTATTGACAAAAAAAATTTGAATTTCATATCGTTTCCATCATGAAATTGTTTTGTTTCTATGGTATCTCTTCCAACTTCAAAAATGCAGTTCGTATCTTGAGAGAGAGAAGAGATAAAAACAGTGGGGAACTCGGACTAGATTGGTTTTAAGGCTGACCCCCAGAGAGCACATATCAAGCCTCCCTCCATGCTGATTAGATGAGATCTAACATATGGGCTGCTCACTCAGCCTATTTTCTCTCCTGAACTTGTCTTTTCCTCTCACCAAACCCTTGCCCTACTGCTATGCTTCTGAGATAGCAGACACTTTGGGGACAAGTGGATCCCAGAAAATGCTTCTTCCCAAATCACTAAGATGATTTTAAAAAGGCTGCCCTAAATCCTTCCTCTCCTAATGCGAGGGCCTGTGGAATAACAGGCTCCTATTTTAGTGAGGCAGCTCTAAGGATGAGATTAAACTTCAACCAGAGTTTTCTGAGCTAACAGAGAAGTGGTGTGATCAGGAGAGAAAGTCAACCTTGCAGAACAGCTATGAGTCAATTCCAAAAGTGACTGTCACCAATTTTTATCCCCACGAAGCCCTGAGAGGATTCGCTGCATTCCCCTGGCCTTGCATTTCACTTTCACTTTAAAGAGAGGAAATATTTCTAGCTATCTCAGAGTCTTCCATCATGCTATTGTTGTCTTCCCTAGGACACAAGTCTATTTTCCCAGCCTCACAGCAGGGCCCCCCATATCCAAGAGGGAGGCAGAGTTCTAGATACAGATGTGGTCAAAGCCAACATTGTACTAAAACAGCGAAGACAAAAAGTTGTAACAGAATATGCAGCCCATAAAGCTGGTGTGTGTGTGTGTGTGTGCGCGCATTAATTTTTTTAACTGTCTGGTTTTGCTAACCTCTAAGTTAGACCTTTACATCTCAACATCCAGTTCATGGGTTCAAGGGTATGGGTCACCTGTGAGTTTGTTGGGAATACAGAATTGCTGACCACTCTAGACCTACTGACTCAAACTCTGCCTTATAATAAGATCCCTAGGTGATGTGTCTGCAAAGAAAGCTTGACAAACCCGACACCGGCTGGCATTCTTTAGTTCTCAAACCCACCACAGTTTTCTTTACCTTCTGGGTTCTTTATTCTTTCTGTGAATATAGGTTGTGGCAGAAGATAGAAGATGGGCTATTTCTTGGCTTCTTTGCCCTAGGCTCAGGAATACTGCCTCCCAGGAAGCCAGGAGGCTTCAGAACATTGTCATCTGCTGAGGTTAGGGAGCTGAGCAGGGTGGGTGGGAACTGTAGGGTGAGAAGAAACACAGATGCACGGTCCCCACAGTCTTACCACACCCACCCACACCATGCTTGATGCAGCTGACGGGACACGAGAGCCTCATCTACGGTATCCTGCTGTAGGATAGAAAATCAGTTCTTCAGGAGGTTAGAAGGAGGTGGTGTGGGCATCGGCAGGGGCAAGGCAGGACCTCTAGAGGTGGTGAGACTCAGCAAGCATATCCAGAGCTCAGTTGGAAACCGAGCATGAGCCAAACCGTGGAGGGGTGTGAAAATGGAAGCCATTGCTTATTTTTGTTCTGAAAGGAGAGTATGTTGGGAAATAAACAGATTTCCCCAGTTGGAAACATTATACATTCCTCACTGGGAACTTTGTTTAGTAAGATGTTTGGGTTTACCGGTTTTAACAGCTCAGAGTATGCCAACTGTGACTAAAGAGATGCCTCTGTGAAAGTTGAACTTGGCAGTGCCTTGCTCTTGACCTTTGGCCTAAAGGAGAGCCACCGTAAATGTTCCACAGTCTCAGCAAAGTTGATTCTGACTTTTCTGGACTGTTTATTTCAGCCGCTCTTAGATGCCCACTGGAGAAGTCATATTGACCATCTTGAGTCTTTTCCAGGGAAGCCTTGGCAGAAGCCATGGCTGGAAGTCACTCAGAGCTGTCTTGTTTTGGAGGGGGGGATATGCTGAGCACTGGGGTTCAGGGGACCTGAGTACATGTGGAAGCATTCTAGCTGGTGTCTTTGGGTACTAGAACCTTTGTTTCTTACATATACAAGCTAGCTCAAAGGCAGATGGGTCCACTGCTCTGAATGGGATAATGTGGCTGATTTTCTGCATCTCTCTCCAACCCGATGTGGAAGAGATGGAAGGGCACTCATCATGAAGCACCAAGTTCAAGAGTAGGATTCAAAATTATATCC
>CABHPH010155976.1:0-17234 GCA_902168325.1 Peromyscus nudipes | reverse complement strand
ATATTGCAGCTCTGCTTTGGTCATAGTTATGAGGGTGTGAAATCATCCTACTGCATATGCTTCTTTGTATCTTTCTCTTTGCTTAACTGTTTATTGTGCTGAAATGTGATTTTTTTTTTGAGCTGAGGATCGAACCCAGGGCCTTATGCTTGCTAGGCAAGCACTCTACCACTGAGCTAAATCCCCAACCCTGCTTAACTGTTTATCCTAGACATCCTCTTTCAGATGGTCCCTTATTTCTAGTGACTGTATAATATTCTGTTCTATCTAAGTGACTTATGCTATCCAATCATTTCCATGTCATGGACATCCACATTGGCTCTCATCTCTGGTCACTATGGACAGAACTGCAATACACATCTCTGCACACATGTTTTTACATCCTGGGGACTTTGCTTCTCTGGGATGCATTTTGTGAAGTGGAAATGCTGAGTTAAAAGAAGTTTGTGCTTTTTATATTAATAGGCTTTAAAGATTGATTTATAAAACACTAAACAATCTATGTGCCCCTTGGAGAATTATGAGAGAACTTTTTCCTTAGCATTTCTTTGGTATAAATATTAAATTTTTCATTTTGCCTGTCTAAAGGGCATCAAGGGGACCCAGTTGAAATTTTATGTTCAAGTATCTACCAGAGAGGTTGAGTATGTCCTCAGATATTTATTGCTCAACAGATCCTAGCTTCTCCTTGGGCACACAAGATGCGCTTCCCATTCTTCATTGTGTTAGTTTATAACGACGTAACTAACTTCTTTGCCCAGTGGAATGGGATGGGAAAGATGAGTTCAAGGCCGTGCCCCGAGACAACGTCTCATGTAAGGAGTGTATTCTTGTCTTCCTGCCAGATCAATGCAAATGGCCTTATTCTAGGAATGGCAGGGTCCAGTGACAGAAGGATTACCGGTCACAAACAACCAGCGGTGAAGACTCTCCATGTTGATCAAGGCTCCTGTGTAAACAAGAACTTTTTTTTTTTTCCCCGAGACAGGGTTTCTCTGTGTAGCTTTGGGGCCTGTCCTGGAACTCGCTCTGTAGACCAGGCTGGCCTCGAACTCACAGAGATCCGCCTGTCTCTGCCTCCCGAGTGCTGGGATTAAAGACATGTGCCACCACTGCCCGGCAAGAACTTCTATCTAAACTGCTGGGACCTACTTGTTAGCACATACTGTTGTACACTGCAATTGTCTTTAATTCTTGCCAAGTGTCAACCTGGGTGATGTTCATTTTGCTGGTCAATCTACTGTGTTCTTCAAGTATTTAAATATTATTTGTCTCACACACATTCTTCTCCAGGAAGTCTTTGTTGTACAGTACTGTTCATAATTCTAACCATAATTGTTTTTACCCTTTTAGAAGGTTCTTAAAGGAGTTTACCATCCTAAAGATACTCTCTGCGCCTTCCCTTTGAAAGCTTTAGCTCACTCCATTGTTGAGACCATTTAACATTTCTAGAACTAAATGTCAAGTCTTTCTTTCCAGAATGCCTCCTTTGTCCCCTAAGGGTTCCCATCAGTCATTCATATTTCCTACTTCCTCTTACTATCTGTTTAGGCTCAACTGCTCAAATTGGAAGGCACCCCATACTACTGTTGAGTAGTTTCATCTCAGCCACCTTGAGAGTTCTGTTGAAATTCTTTTATTGCAGGGTGGGGGGTTCAGTAGTCTCCTCAACTGGTGTTAAGTGGGTCCTATCGTCTCCGAACCCTTCTTGAGTTTCTGTAACTATTCTACAAATTGGGCAGGTGGATGACATCCGGCTTGGGTACCTGGCAGTTGGTGGGTATTTTTTCATTGTCTCCTGGATCCAGTCCTTGCAGATGGCAGGGAAGCTCTACCTCTAATTACTGTGCTTACTTTCTGTTTGCTCTGTAGGGTGTGTGTGTGTGTGTGTGTGTGTGTGTGTGTGTGTGTGTGAAAATTTCTTCTCATCTTTAGATGCTGGGTGCGCATCTTTTCCTGTAACTCCTGTATGGATCCCAGTACCATTTACAGGCTCCGGCTTTTCTCTAGCCCAGAGAAAATATCTGCTTGTCTTTAATTCTCATCAATTCCTTTTCCGTCCCGCTTCCTCTTCGTGAGGCTACCGTTATCCGCAAGCCAGGTCTCTAGAGTCTGTTCTCCAAGTTTCCTTTTGCCCCTGATTTTTGTGTCTTTGTGTTTTTGCTCTTGTGATTTTTTTTTTTCCGGCTTGATCTTTGAAGCCACTAATTTAGGTCTCTACAGCAACCATCCCTTTCAGCAACTCATCTGCTGTGCTTTTGAGTTTGAAAATTACGATTTTGAGTCCCAGAAAGGCTTTCTCGTGCTGTAATTGAATATCATTAAGTGCTGTTATTATTTTTTATTTGAGTGGTCCTCCGTCTCCTCTAGCAGCTCTATTTCATCAGTGGCTTCCCCTTTGGAGTGTTTTGAGCGTTCATCTCTCTGGCCTCTGGTGCCCTCTCTGAGAATTTTCCCTTTGTGCATGTGCTGAAGCTTAAGGCCAACTGTTGGCTGCCTTGAGGTGAGATCCCCAGAGAGTAGAGATGGCATTGTGGTCCTATCTCCTGGACCTTAGGGACAGGTTGCCAGTTTCCTTGGCCACCTGGAAAAAAAGAACTTATTTTTCCTAACTCCGAGCTAGAGAAGTTAGCTTGCCCATTAGCTTTCCAGCCCTTCCTCTGGCTCTGAGACAGGGTAGACTCTCTAATGTTCATGTCGGCTCAAGCTGCCTTCCTCCTGGGAGTCTTCCATCCTGGGTGAGGCTATCCCCTGGGTTCAGGAATATCTCATGCTCTTTTTTCTGTGGCTTTTCTGTAGGCATTCTTCCCATCCACAGGATTCTTTTCCATCCAGCCCTACAGAACCCGGTTTCTTGGAGTCTCACACCATCCTTGCATACCTTCTCAGCAGCTGCTGGGCTCCACAGAGTAGCCTGCAGGAACGTGGAGCAAACAGAGGCAATTCTGGTTGTCCTTATGGACACCTGGAAGCTACCACGGCCAGACTTGCCTCGTTGATTTCTGAAATTGCAACAGAGAATTTTCAGAAACTTCCAGGCAAGTATTCATATCCCCTTCTCTCTCCTTCTCTGCCATCCTCCCCTCTCCCTTCCTTCTCTCCCACCTATTTTTTTTTTTGAGACAGGGTTTCTCTGTGTAGCCCTGGCTGTCCTGGAACTCAGAGATCCACCTGCCTCTGCCTCCCAGAAGCTGGAATTAAAGGCATATACCACCACCGACAAGTTCAGATATTCTTTTTAATGTTTAGGTTTCTCGATAAAGTGATTAAAATGTGATAAGAAGTGGAGATAGAATCTTTGCAGTTATTTTAGATACTGCCACATTCTAAGAGAGGAATTTGTTGGGTTTAGTTTTCAAAAGATTTTTTTTGTTGTTGTTGTTCACTGGGAAGTGTTTGTACAGGTTTTTTTTATTTCAAGCTGTATATTTTAATACCACTGGGTAGGGCTGGCTTATTTAAACTAAGATTACATTTTTTTCCTGTGGTCATTTAGGTGACTTCTAGGTTTCACGAACCACCAAGTAACAGTTGCAGAAGCAGGTAATGGTGAAATGGTATGATGAGGTAAAGGGTTTGGTGACATCTGAGAATCACAGCCAAGGATTTGGGGATGGCAAGAAGGAGGTGGTCTGACGTGAAATCGGGGATTGACAGATTGGTGTGGGTCAGTGAAGATACCAAATCTTTTTCTTTTTGTTTTTTAGAAACAGATTGTCCTGAAACTCACTATGTAGACTAGGCTGGCCTCGAACCCGGAGATCCACCTGCCTCTGCCTCCCAAGTGCTGAGACTAAAGTTTCGGGCCACCACCACCCAGCATATCTTTTTCGTGTAAGGAAACTGAAGGCCAGCCAGTCACAGGGTGTCAAATACATACCTATTCACTGGGTACTTCTTAGTCGGCCTAGAGGTTGTCAGGTGTGTCTTTTCAATGAGAAGGGTTAGAATGCACCCTAGGTCACGAGTGTTCGTCTTTCCCACTAAGACTGTGATCTATGATAACGATTAGCTTATCATAGAGCCTCATCTTCCCCATCATAGCACCCACTCCATACAAACACTGCTGTCGTCCTTTGTACCCTGTGGGATCTTCTCCCAACACTGTCAGGCAGTACCGCTGGAATTTTAAAAGAAGAAGCTAACGAACTCATTCAAGGTCATGTGTGAGTGAATGCCCAAGGAGCATCTTAGGAGTTGATGAGGAGGTCCAAGGCCTGTGTGACAGTGTTGTTGGACAGCATGGTTCTGCTCACACAGTGGTTAAGAAAGCAACCACTGTATTTGCTCTCTTGTATCTCGAGGGCTGGCTCATTGCTTTCTGGGAAGAGCATTTTGGAGGACTTTTAATTCCCAAGCAGGAGCAGAAGATAAGGGAAGACCATCTTTTATGGCCTGGTGATTGAGATGGGATATCAGAACCCAAGCGGCAGAGGGCTCTCTGAGAAGGAAGTAGGAATATGAAGGGGGAAAAAGCAAACACAGAGCTACAGGGGAGAAGGTGCCCATCATACAAGTCATTCCTCTCTAAGGGACTTCCTTGTGGGTCATAGTGTAGCTCATGACTTACTTAAACATCCAAATTCAAATGGTGAAAATGAGGCCGGACAGATGGCTCAGTGGGTAGTCCTCATGTGCCATACGAGGACTGGAGTTTGGATCCCCAGAATCCATGTAGGGCAGGTGCAGAAGCACACATCTGTAATCCCAGCATTCCTATGGTGAGGTGGGAGGCAGAAATAGGACTCTGGGAAGCTCCCAGGCTAGCTAACCTGGCATGTACAGTGGTGAACAGCGAGGGACACTGTCTCAAACAAGGTGGGACTCAAACTACAAGGACTGACACACGACGTTGTCTTCTGACCTCTACACATTCACCACGATACGTACTCACCCACACTTACACTAGTGTGTGCACGCACATGTGCAGACATACGCACACATATAAGCATGTACACACACAAAGACAAAAAGGTTGATGAGGTTGTATTTATAAGCAAGAAACAAAACAGATCCAGTAACTGGAGAAGATCAAATTGAGATTCATCATGCACAGGGAAAAAAAATGGCAAACATCAGATAAGGACACTTGTCTGGGGAGCAAAAAGAGTTTCAAGAAAGCATCTATTTACTCGTATCCGCTCCCTTCATTTTCAAAGGCCCTTACGATGCACTTTACACTGTCACAGTGATGAAGCCAGAAATCCCACAGGGATTGGTTCAAGGCCGAGCTCCTGTGCAGTTTGAAGTAGTTTGTTATAGTTTATTTTTGGTTTGATGGGCTGCAGTTTGAAGTCAGGAGTAAAAGCCACATGGGGCTTCTAGGAAAGGCGTCCCCTTTCAAAGCAGCCCGGAGAATAAGCAGTTAGTCCTTTCTGCCCTTGCTTTTTTTTTTTTTCCCTTCCTTGCTGTTAGCAATGATTAAATTGAATTTCACAAATGTTGAGGAAACAGCTACTAGATGTCCATCACTGCACACGGCATTAGGGGGATAAAAATGTAAACCTTAAGTGGTGTCTCTTGCCCTGGGACAAAAGGGGAGTCATTCTGGGAGGCCCCTGTCCTGGTGGTTTTTGGGGGCTTGCTAGTGCAGAATCCATAGAGCTGTGTCCTTGATCTCCATAGGCTTGTGTTCTGCATGCTGAATTCGTCAATATGACAGCATCGTCTATTCCCATCCTAGATGGTCCCCGGCACTTCCGAGCGGATAACAGACAACCTGAAGCCTGTGTTTGAGACTCTGAAATTCCCAGTCCTTTAAACCACTACCTCTGCTGGAATTTCACGGGGGTGGGGACAGTTTGTCTGACTCTGTCTTGGAAATGATATACATGAGTGAAAGAAGACCAAAAAAAAAAAAAAAAGAAAAGAAAAAGAAAAAAAAAGCTTGACCCCTCCCCCCACCCAAGCCATTCAAGTTCTTATTTCTTACCTTCTGAGTCGTTGAGTCGTACCTTCGTAAATCTGACCTTTAGGAATTCTTTTTTTATGTGAAACTAATACAGGAGAGTTAATAAGAAGTTTTGCATAGCCAATCTCTTCTTCTTGGGGGGAGGGGGTGGTGGGGAGCCAATCAGTTGGACATAAATTCTCCCAAATTTTAGAACAGATGGTTTTCTGAGAACTATGGAGAAAATGTGGGAATTACCCCCGGGTTAGCAAGACTCCCATAAGAACTAACATGTGGTGCTTCAGCCTTGTTTTTTTTCCCCCCGTGGCCATTCTGCTGGGAAGTCAGGGGAAGGACACGGCAAGCGGGAGGGGAACCTGTTACCCACCACCCCAACCCCCATTAAGCATACCTTCTTTGCACATGGTGCCAGGATGTGTTCTTGGATTTCTGTGTTTGCTATTTCCCGTGGTGCTTTGTTTTTTGCCTGCTAGAGAAGAATGATGGATCTTTCTTCCGGTGGCTTTTAAAATCCATGGGTTGTTTCATTTCCAGGATGCCTATGGTTGGCAGGACATTTTCTTGCAGTGACTTGCTGTCTATCGGTAGGACACATTGGGGCTTGGTTACCCCTGAATTGGATAGGGTGCCTCGTAACAGAGGCTGGGGAGGAATCTGTATGTGTCTGCATTTATAGAAATACGGGGAATGAGGGGTAAGAGAAGGAAATGGAAGGAACTGTTGTGGCTGTTTAGCTCCCTGGAATATCGCTTCTGGAAAAGAGCAGTGCAGAAATTAAACTAGTGTTCCTTTGAAAGATGGGACCTAAAGACAAGGAAAAGAATGGGTTTGCTTTTAACGATTTCAAATAGAATTGAGGCTGTTCCTGCGATTGTTGGAAGTAAAATTGGTTAGAAAATGATGTCAGTAGAGAGTGGGGACTGTGAACCAGGAAAATAAATGAGCTCTGAAATCACCTTCTATTTTATAAATATTGTTTCTGGAGCTGAGAAAATTGAGATAGATTATTCTTTTTTCTTTCTCCCAAGCCATGGGTGGAAGAAGCCCTGAGTATCCCATTTGGACCTTGTGAGGAACACATCTCATCTTGTCCTGGTGCGCTAAGTAGCTTTGTCTGCATTTAGACACACTCCATTTCCTTTTCAAGGACCACTATCAGCAGTAGCAATTACAAACACACCTCATAACACATTATTGAGACACTGCCACGCAAATAAGCTGGAGAGATGTTTAATGATTGTACCACATCACGTCCATTACAATCTGTCCTCTCTGCCACGGGATGGAGGGGCCAGCTCTTGCGCAAGAGTGTTCCTGTGCCTGTGCGTTTCTGTGTCTTTCGTTTTCCCCGTCTCTTAATTACACGCAGCGCAAGCCCAACCAGTTTGCACTTTCAAGGAAGGAGAAAGGGGCATGGCTTCTTCACATCCCCACAGGCTCCTTTCAAGCTAGAGAACTCGGCATCTTTGGATTTCTAAAAGTATCGGTGCTATTAGCAGCCTGAATTCATCTGAGAACAAGGAATGATGTATTTTCCGACTCCATGGGTGGCGGCTTTTTGTTATCTGTTTCTTGTGGAGAAGCAAAAGGTGGGCCATTTAGAGAGAGATGCTAGATAGGCAGTCGCTTCCTGCACTCTTTCATACGCTGGTTGGGTTTTGCAGGAAGAGCTTGCCATATTCAATTCTCTCTACTATTCCCCATTGCTGTGGGTCTTGCAGTACTGAGTGTATTTGGCCATAACAACAGCTGTGTTGTAGGCCTGGGTGAGGCCATGGCTGACTGATAAAGCACTCGGCCTTAGTATGTTAGCAGAGTGGAAACAGGAATGAGATAACAGCTAGGCTCAGAGGGGTATCACAGAAGGGGCACCCTTCCTTCTTGGGGATGGGGGCTGTTGACTATATCCTACCTACTTGCTATGCAAGTGGTTGTTACCGCAACTCAGGAGAGGGGCGGTCCTTTCTCAAGGGCGCTTGGCTGGTTAATGGCAGAATCTAGTGTCTTACTCCCTAGTCCAAGCCCTTTGCAAATGTAAGCTGTGCTGCCTTTGCTTCTGTGAAATGCAGAGCTTAGTAGGGAGCAGGGAGCTGCCAGTAGAGATGCTGGGAGCCTCCTGGACCCTCCAGCCATGACGATCACCACCGAGCATGCAAATGTTATATGCTTGTATGGTCTTCATTCTCCAAGGACACTGACTCCCTTCCACAGAGACTCGCAAGAGAGGGCATTCAGTTTCAAAGGATTGTTTTTATCAAAGGATTTTTTTCCCCTCATTTTTTTTTTTTAAGAAGCGCTCAAGATTTCTACTAGTGTTGCCTTTCAGATGTTCTGCTAAGTCTTGGGTCTTCCCTGAAGAGGTAGCATAAGGAAGACAGAACAGACCTTCATGCTTGCTTTTACGACAGAGATGTTTTCAGCTGGATGGAAACTTGTGTTATATCTTGGAGTGTCTGCTCGTGTAGTTGAGCTTGTAATGCATCCAGACCCCTAAACTTAGTCCCTTATGGCTCACACTTCATTCATTATGTCCTTTGGTCCTTGGCAAGTGGATTGCTTCTGGAAAGCTTTTGGTTCCCATCTGTCACTTCCATTAGTAAAATCGATGTTCGTGACTGGTGTAGTGAGGGCGGAATCCTGGGACCCTGGAACCGTAACGTTGCCCATCTATAGCTGGGAACCTCCAGCGATCACAGTGGGTCAGAGGCAGGAGCCTGCCTGGGTGTTTCCTGAATCATACTGCCTGGCTGAGGGAGCTTGTGTTTGCTCACAGCCAGGCAGATGGTGCCAAGTAGTGCATGCTCCTACTGCTACTTTAGCAGCCAGCTAGAGAAACGAGATAGGGCAGCTAACAAATTGGAATTTCGGAGAATCTGCTCTGTCTTTGTGTGTTGAGGGTGTGTTTCAGGGAAGGCAATAAGACTCTGGGATAAGAGTATATATTCCTGAGGAAGCGGCTGTCCCTGCCTGGTGGTCTACATGAGATCAGGTCTCCAGCCTTGGGCAGAGGGTGGGGGGAGTGAAGGGAGCGCTGATGTGTGTGCTTGTGTGTGTGTGTGTGTGTGTGTGTGTGTGTGTGCACCACAACATGATCAGCACCACAAACAGTGCCAGAAGTTGCAGTGTTGGGAAACACTTCCTGACAGCAGAGGGTTCAGTGGTCTCTTGTCTTTGTCTTCCACCCTTTGCTTTGATGGTTTTAGCAGAAGCTGGCAAAATGCCCAGCATTCTCCACTCCCCCCAGCCCATTCTGCAGTAGGAAGACTGAGTCTCAGAGGGACCATTTTTTAAGATGTGGTGAGTCCATGGAACAGGTCCGCAGGACCTCAGGGATGAGGTGCCTAGTGGTACAAAATAATCCTTTTGCTTTCTCTTGGATTCTGTTTCAAAAATAACAGGAAAATAGTGAAGCCCCGGAGGGTCATTTTCAGTGGCATTAGAGGATCAAATATAATTTTTGGAATCTGAAATAAAGGCAAGGGCTAGCTAAATTTGAGACAGGCTGTGAGGGAGACATGAGGAGGTTTAGATAGGAGAGTGGCCAGCCAACCCAGGGGCAGGGATTGGGAGCAACTTGGAACAGAATGTGTGCCATGGAGGTGTGGGCAGCAGTGGTGACATCCTAAAGACCGGCAGGCATGTTATTCACCTGCCGACTGAGAGCAGGAGCTAGCATGGACAGAAGTGAGCAAAGGCATCTTCTGGGACATTGTTTCATAGAAGCAGAGGAGCCTCAAGCCTGGAAAGAATCCTATAGAAGAGACCCGCTTGCTGGTGGCGATGTCAGTGAGAACAGAAAGAGAGCCCCTCCCCCCTTCCTTCCCATTCCGCCTTCTTCCTAAACATGTTTGTTGAGACATAACATATACAGTGAAGCACATAAATGTTTCTGGGCTTGGTGAACTTTTACATATGTGTGTTCCATGTAAACAACGCTGGGTCATGAGATAGAGCCTTGTACTACCCCAGAAGTGCCCTACGCATTCGCTTCCAGGTATTAGCTTTCCCTATAAAGAAGGCTTTGTTTAAGAAAAAAAAAAATACTGGAGGTCTTCCCTCATCCTTCTTCCCATTACAGGAACTTTCTGCAAAGAAGTGGTCCAAGAAAACCTCCCTCATGTAACAGCAAATAATAGAAAGGAAGAAAAAAAAAAAGAAATTGAACCATTGGTAGAATAGACAGACACAATAGTATTAAAGAGGAAATGTCAGTAAGAGCCATGAAAGTTAGCCCCGAATCAGGAAGGATGCTAAGGGAATGTTCTCAGGGAACAGGCAAAAAATGTATCTCGCAACAAATTTAGAGAACTCAACGAAGAAATCATTTTTGTGTGTGTGTGTGGGGGTGTGGGTGGTAAAAGACCACAGAATAGAAGCACAAATTCCAGAAGGGATGACAGGAAGCAGTGAGATGCGAGCTGGCAGGACTCAAGAATGAGAGAAGAGGAAAAAGGCAGCGGTGTCTCAGCAGCCAAGATTCAGTTGTAAGGCTCTCGAGGGAAAACAGACGCTGTGGAAATACACTTGTGGAACATGGATGATGCAACGGAGAAAGGTGGATAAACACAGTGGAAACTAGGGACGCGTCAACAGTGACTAGAGAAAGACGATGATAGGTAGAGAAGGTGGGCAGTGGGGATCTAGTAGAAAGATGATGTTGGTCCCTGAGGGCAAACACAAAATAATAGACTAGAACAAGGACTTAGGATGTTAATTAGAAAAGCTTTCATGGAAATAAGGAGATTTAAATCTAAATGTCAAAAGGGCATATTTTTGGGTGCCAGGGAAGGTTACCCAGAACAACCGGAAGCTTTCAGAGATCACCTGTAGGGGATAATTCCTTTATGACACCCTCTCCCCTCCTTGTAGAAGCCAGGTAGAGGTGGCAGGCAGGGTGTTGGATAAGGATACCAAGGGCCATGTTTTTCATGTATGAGAAAAGATCTATACACATAAGAAAAAGGCTAGGAATAATCTGGGATGTTATATTGGAATCAGAAATCTTGGTGTGCATGCATGTACATGCAATGTTCCTAGTTCTTTCTGCTGAGAAGGTCTAAGGGAGTCGACCTCCAGGAGCAATGACAGCACGCTGAATCTTCTTGTTTTCTAAACATTGTCCTACGCTACGAGTCACCAAGAGTCACAGAAAAATGGCTGAAAAGGGGAATGTCGGGCATTCTACAGGTAGGATGTAGAAGATAGGGTATGCGGAAGAGACAGTGTGGAAGGAACCTGAAATATAATGTTACACCAAAATGTCAGAAAGTGCTTAAGAAAAGCTAGAGTTGTGTCCAAGAGCTTGAAGGATTCCCCATCAGATAAATTGGATTGATATGAGCATTGAGTTAAATAAGGATATAGATTATGGCCCTGCTGACTAGAATAGACACCTGAGAGCCCATACTGTTAGGAGTGAATCGATGAATGAACATCCAGGTGAATAAATAAGAAAACACATGAGAGAGAAGGAGATTCCAATTTGAAGTAGAATTCTAGCCAATAAATGTAGACTAAAATAATGGAGATGGATGCTCACCACCAGCCCATCATAGTGATCGTTGGGTTAGGCAGGAGTTGCTAATGAATGCTAAGTCTTGTGGGTGGAGTTTTCATAAGGAAAGCATTTAATATTAACACAGCATTAAAATAGCTTCACACACAAACTACGTTCAAATTAAAAAACATGGGGCACTGAACCAAGTAGGGTGAAGAGACATCACAGTGACTGTAAACGAATTTCTCAACAGTCTTACTAAATAAGAAACATAGAGCCAAATACAGGGGTGAAAGCCGTAGAGATCAGAGAAATAGTGAGAGCCACCAGCTAACCTTAGCTCACCACACCGCCATAGCTTCCCCAGAGAACCTGCTTCTTCTTGTCTAACCTGTGCCTTTATTGCCTTGCTGTTCTGCCTTCTCATTGGCTCTTAGCCCAGCCACCACACTTCCTTGTCACTGTCTGTCTCTACAGACCTCTAGGTCTTCATGGTTGGTACTGGAATTAAAGGTGTGTGTCACCACGCTCGGTTGTTCCCTAGTGTGTCCTTGAACACACAGAGACTCTGCCTGCCATGTGATGAGATTAAGGGCATGTGCTACCACTGCCTGACTTTTGTTTATGGCTGGCTATGTCCTCTGATCTCCAGGAAAACTTTATTTATTAACATACAAATAAAATATCACCACATTTCAGCACAAATAAAGTATCACCACAAGGGACAGTTGGGGAAATTCTCATGGGGGTCTGTGGGTCATGTCTTCTTTGGTGTTTATATGAAAGAAGAGTTCTTGTTTTGCAGAGGCATGCACTGAAAAAATTTAGTGATCAGAGGAATCATGTAAAACAAAACAAACTCTATCTGTACCTCTCTGTCAATTTGTATGTATCTTTGTCTCTGCAAAAATGGAAAAAATATGGTTAAATATCACCATCTGGGGAATTTGTGTGGAGGGAGTATAAGAGTTCATACTTTTCTTGCAATGAACTCACTTCAGAATTAATGAAAGGATGCTGGATAAGACCAGTATACAGCAAGAGAGAATCCACTGGGAGCCAGGGTAAAGAGATGAAGTCTCGTACAAGGAGAAAATATCATATTGGCCCCGGCTTCCTCTGCTGCAATAGTCAGTGTCCAGAGGACAGTGAATGGCATCTATAAGATAATCAGAGAGAGCGAGCATGTGAACCGATGATTTATCTCTATCCTAGCTATCTTTTAAGTATAAAGACAATTTGGAGCCTGCAGTAAGTCAGGGACGATTGTCCTCCTGAGCCTTTCCTGAGCACACTAGTAGAGGAGGGACGTCGGCCCGTGACTGAAGACGGAGAGTGAGCACTGAGTGTTTTCAACTCAAAGCAAGAGTGAAACCGAAAAGAGGAGGACGAGAGCAACGGAGGGAGGAGGAAGTCAGTATTCTGATGGTGGATAAATGACACCACCAGCGACCACCTCGAGGGGGCGTGGAGGGAAGAGGAAGTTCTCGGAATGCCTCAGTCTGTAATAGCAGCGAGGCAGAGGACATCAGTGAGAGCTGACAGATGAAGTCATGTCACCATGATGATGCTTACTGATACATGGCGACCATTTAGAAAGGTACTCCTATTGACTAAAATCAGGTGGTAGAGTAGAAAGTGTAGTACAGTCAGAGTCTGCCATGCCTGGAGGCTTGTGCCATGGCTCACCGTCTTCTTCCCGGCACAGAGCTACCCCTCAAGTAGCATCTATGTGCACCTTTATAACTGTCTCTCTGCCTTGTTCTACCCTTTGTGGAAAGAAAGGAGGAAGAAGATGAAACCCGCCATTTTGTATCTTGCCTGAACTATAGAATTGATAAGCCATGTCTAAAGACATAGTATTAGGTTTCCTAATAATCTGGAGCTATGTATCTGAAGCCAAAAATGTTCCTTGCAAAAATCATACGGGAGAAATAATCACAGAAAGAAAAAGAATGCCTAAAAAATCCCTGAAGACATGATATAAAATGAGAGCCAGGACTAAGCCTGCTTGCCTTATTGCTAAATATAAATGAGTTTAGCTCTCTTTTTTTAAAAAGACTTTTCAGATTGGATCACAAATCAAAACCCAGTTTTATGCTGTGAATTGACATATCCCTGAAGGAAAGTCATACATGAAGGCTGAAAATGAAAGGATGAGTAAAAAACATACCAGGTAAATGCTTGACAAGGTTAATAAAAAAATAAATGTAGATATAACAAGTAGTCATGAGTGGGCATGAGACAAAGTGGAACTCGGCTGAAAATGCATCCAAGAAGATAAAGGGTCTCTATGGTACTAAAGGGTGCATGTCGTAGTGATAACATTAGATGGTACTTGCCATAGTGAAGAAAAATAGCATGGCTGAGAACAGAAGCTTAGGGAGATGTGAAAAGAAACAGATGAAAACATACTAGAACTAGACCACTTTCACTCACATGTCTCAGTCTCCAGATAACTGGACACAAGATAAAAATCAATATTGAAGGCCTAATTAACATAAGTAATAAAGGAGATCTGATGGGTAAATAACAAATCCTGTAGACTAAATGAAGAAAATATATCTTTCCAAGTCCCATGAAGCATCCGCAAATATTGACCATCTATTAGGCAACAGAGATAACCTCAATAAATCCCCAAAGGGAGGCAAAATACAGGCAATAGTCTCAGATTACACTGCAATTAAATTAGAAATTGATGCTAAATCAGAAAATACTACTGGCCTGAAAGCAAAACCCAGGGAACACGAAATAAATAATCAATGCATGGAGCATAGAGGAAAATAAAAATGGAAATAGATTTTCTGCAAAATGATTATTAAAAGCAGTAAATATCTGCATCGGTATGATGTAACTAAAGCATGTCTTTGAGGAAAAGCAGTGGTTCTAAGTATTTACATGAAGGAATGATAAGACGTGGATTAGTCATCTGTGTCCAGGCATTCTAACAGAGTAGAGCCAAGCTTAGCAAAGGAAGAGGAGAAAGACACAGAGAAAAGTGGAAATTAATGAGGCAGAAAACAGCACTTGAAATACATTTCAAAGCTGTCTGAGAGGAAAGACAATAGATAAGCTACTAGTTAACATAATCAATAAACGTGGATGTGTGCGTGCAGATGTATAAATAGAAATGATGAGTGGGAACAAGGATATAAACAGGAAATTTCAAGAGTCATGACACTGCTTTGCTGAGCACTAAGCAGTTACATTTGAAAACCTTGGTGAACTGGATTATTTTCCAAGAAAATTAGATGTACGCAAGTGACACCAGAAGAGACTCCGTGGGGCAGAAACTTAAAATAAAAATTTCAAATGCATGCATGTCACTCCAAGTAACATAAAAAGCAGCAATTCAGATCACTTTATATGGGAAAATTATATCACACACTTTAAAGGAATTGACAATTCCATTACTTTTTCCTCTTTCTTTTTTTGGGGAGCATTTGCTTGGTCTTGATTTTTAAACAGAGTCTGATGTAGCCAAGGTTGGCTTTGAACTGTTTTTCTCTCGGTTTTCTGAGCATTGGAATTACATGTGTGCACCCACCCACCCTGCCCTGCTCCCAGCAAGTGAAGCTTGGAAGAATGAAAGCATTAATGGCCACTAATGCCAGACAGGGTAAGCACAATAGAAAAACCAAAGAATGATTACACATACACATATACACACACACACACACACACACACACACACACACACACACACACACACATAGATTCTAAGCAGTGAGTTTACAGGATATGGTGGGAGAAGGGGGCATGGTTTCTGGAAGCAGATATGGGTCTACCTTAATGAACATTAGGGACTAGCCAAGCTGTGATGTCTTCCGGGATGCCGAAGACGCCTTTGAGGAAAGCCCACGATCTCACAGTACTCATGGTCAAACCCAAGGCTTAGTCCATGCCAGGCAAATACTCTGCTCCTTAGCTGTACCCCAGACAAAGTCTCACCATGTAGCTCAGGCTAGCCTCCACCCTGCCCTTGTCTCTACTACCCAAGTGCTGGGCTCATGGGCATGTGTAACCACATTGGGTTCGATGATCATGTTTTTAATTAAAAATACAATCAAGAGAGCAAGGTGTTTTTTGGTTAAGATATTCTTTGGTTTAATGTGCTAAAAATACATCTATCCACACCAAAAGTCTGTATCATGCTTAATAGGAACACACTAAAGAAATTCTCCATAAAGTACAAGGACCTACATTATTAATACTATTATTCATTTCTAACCAGTGTTAATTACCATTGCAGTTAGGCAAGAGAAAAAAATTAGAGAAGAGGAGGGGGTGGGATGGGGTGGGCTGCTGCTGTTGTTGTGTGCAGATATTGTGGCTTCTTGGTTAGGAAACATAAAAATATAAAATACTAAATATGTTTCAAGTGAGTCCCTGGAAGAAGCAGTAGGTAAAAATTTTAAGAATTCACCATCTTTCACATATAGAGACATCAAACAAAATACGTAGCAGGAAAAATCACTCACAGTTATAATAATTAATAACAGCGAAACAAGCTAATAATCAGTCTAGCAAAAAGCACATAGGATGTATATCAGAACTTAAAAACCACCACAGAAGTCAGGCATGGTGGCACACACCTTTAATCCCAGCAATGGGAAGCAAAGGCAGGTAGATCTCTAAGGCTTCAAGGCTACTCTGGTCTACGTGGTGAGTACTAGGCCAGTCAGAGCTATCCAGTGAGACCACAATCTCAAAATGAAACTCAAACACCATGAAAGACTATAAAAGGGGCTTAGAGAAAATATATCTGATGTTTGTGCATAATAAAGTAATATCTTCATCTTTAAGCTAACTTATAAATTTAATGAAAATGGAAGGTTTTCATGAACATAAACATAACTATGTATTTGTAAGAGCATCTAGGAAATTAAAAAAACAAAGAGCTTAGCTGGATTGGCCCTGTGATTGATATTAGAATTTGTTATGGTACCTTATTTTTGAATCTGTATAGATACATGGTTACAGGGAGCAGAACAGTTAATCCAGAAAGGGTCCAAGCATACACAATCTTTCGGTATTTGACAAAGCTAACATCATAACTCACTGAAGAAAAATATTCAAATCTATACAGTGTATACACCAGAAGAGAGTCCAAAATGAAAATAAAAACTTGAGATGTAGAAACCAAACCAGAGAAGTTCTAGAAGAAAACAGAGAAGACTCTCCTCAACAAAACTCAAATCCCCAGCCTCAAAGGGGAAAAGAAATTAGATGGAAAAAATGGAGAAAATCTGAGTAGCAAAAGGGATGTATATAAATAAACTTAATGACAGTTGGCAAAGGACTGATCACCTTAATAGATGTGCTGGCTAGTTTTACATCAACTTGACATAAGCTAGAGTCATCTGCAAGAAGGGAACCTCAACTGAGAAGTGTCTCCATAAGATCTGGCTATAGGCATGCTGTAGGGCATTTTCTTAATTAGTGATGGATGGGGGAGGACCCAGCACATTGTGAGTGGGGCCATCCCTGAGCTAGTGGTCCTGGGTTCTGTAAGAAAGAGACTGAGCAAGCCATGAGAAACAAGCCAGTAAGCAGCTCCCCTCCATGGCCTCTGCATCAGTTCCTGCCTCCAGGATCCTGCCCTGTTTGAGTTCCTGTCCTGACTTCCTCTATAGTTAACAGTGATGTAGAAGTGTAAGTAAATAAACCTCTTCCTCCCCAAGTTTCTTTTGGTCATGGTGTTCCAGCACAGCAATAGTGACCCTAACTAAGACAATACATAATGATTTCCAAAAAGGCAAAAAGAAAAAAAAACTGTGTGATAGTAATGAAATAATAATAAAAATCTTTAGAAAAAAGAAAAAT
>CABHPH010155975.1:0-12812 GCA_902168325.1 Peromyscus nudipes | reverse complement strand
TTGGTGGACTCAACAGCAGGCATCAGTAGTGGGTGAGGATTGGTGGATGAGGATTGGTGGACTCAACAGCAGGCATCAGTAGTAGATGAAGATTGGTGGACTCAACAACAGGCATTAGAAGTGGATGAGGATTGGTGGACTCAACAGCAAGCATAGGTAGTGGATGAGGAGCTGCTACAGAGTTCCTTTGCCTCTTGTTTTCTATGGCAAAAGAACTAACAGTCATGCATGCCACCCCAAAACACAGTAAATGTGGCAAATAATAAAAAATGGTTGTTGGGAAGGCTCATTAGATGGAGAGTAGGAGAGTTGGTGAGATGGCTCTGCAGGTAAAAACGCTCATCATGCAAGCCTGATAACCTAAGTTTGCTTTCTGGGACCTACATAAAGGGAGGAGAAGACTGCCTCCAGAAGCTGTTTTCTGACATTGCAGGGCTTCATGGTATGTGCAAATGCTAAGGCACATGCTGGCACACATGTGCACACACACATGGATGGAATGTTGAAAATCATAAAGTTAAACATGTTATGGTTAGATAAAAAGGTAGGTGTTGGCTAACTTTGATCGTGAACTTCCTTAGATTTAGAATCCCTAAGGAGATAAATGTCTCAACCTGTCCATGAGGTTCCTTGCCAAAAGGGTTAATTGAGGTGTCAAGATCCACCCCAGACTTGAGTGGGCTGGGGGTTCAGGTAAAAAGGGAAGAAGAAAGCTGTCTGAGCACCAGCCCTATCACCTTTTGCTTCCTGACGTGTTGAAGCGTGAGGAGCCTCAGCCACATGTCCCTACGGCCACCATGATTTCCTGGCCACGACGGACTTAATCTCTCAAACCATTAGCCAAAAATAAAGCCCTCTCTTAAATGTTTTTTTTTTGTTGAAACAGTGAAGAAAGTAACTAGTACACGGGCAAGAGATATTGGTGGGTTACCTCATACCTACTATATTCGGGGGTTGGGAGTCAGGTCTTGTGGTTCTCAGACGCTGTCTAATTTCCTCTTCGAATGGAGTAAAGTGAGCCCTGAACATGTCTGCTGCCAACCTGTCCAGGTCTCCAGGCTTCTTTCTGCACCACCAGCAGTCTTGACTCTGAACATTCCCCGTCGCTTCTTTGTTGTGATTTAGATGGTAGAAGTGGAATAGCCAGGTGAAGAAATGTGTGTATCACTCATTCCTGAAGTCATTAGCCACTGGGTTCTCTGGTAGATAGCTCCATTTAGCAGGCAAAACCACGCTTCCCCTCTTTGCTTCTCTTTCCTCTTCTCCCTCTCTCTTCCTCCCTCCCTTCCTTCTCCGTATCCCCATTTCCACTCTGAGAACAAATTCAGGTCCTCTTGAATTTGAATCACCATAGATTAATAGCACAAGAATTTTGTGGCAGTGCATTTAATGTTTCTATGGATTCTGACTGTGCCTGGGAACAGTCCCTTATCTTCAGGTGTGTAATTTCTTGTTCTTTGAAATGCATTTCCAGGGGCCACTGCTATCTTCCGAACATTCTCACTCTGTAAACCCAGACCGGCTCAGGCAGGAGCATTTATTAATGGTCATTTCAAGCAGAAGCAAATGTCCTTGGATATTCTGCACATGATCGCAACACACAGTGGTGGAAACCGGTGTAGACTGCCCCAGGAAGCTGGGGTGCTGGGGAGCTGGGAGTGGTTCCCAGTCTAAAGAGATGCCATGTGATTGCGGGGAAGGAGGTAGTTCTCTAGAAGTGGCTGGAGCTGCAGCCAGTGGGAGGCAGGATTCAGGATTGCTCATTGCTCTCTGAGCCTGTGGGTAATCAGTTCATAATTCCGAGCCGTAGATTCCTCCAACAGCACTCTTCTGATTGGTCAGCTAACAATTTGTTTTCTCTTTGCTGTATCTGTTCCATCTTCCTTTCTCTCTCCTTTCTTGCCCACTCTTTTGATTTAAAAAGTTATCCCGTGTCTTCTCTCCGTCAGCTATTAGTTACAAATCCCTTTCCGGCCACTGGGGCTTAGAGGTTGTGACAGTATTTGATGTAGCATCCTAGCACATTCTGTCTGGGTGGTGCTTGAATCTTAAGAAGTTGCTTCTGAGCCATCCTTAGTGGCACACAACTTTAATCCCAGCACTCAGGAGGTGGGGGCAGGTGGATCTCTGTGAGTTCAAGGATAGCCTGGTCTATAGAGTGAGTTCCAGGACAGCCAGACTTACACAGTGAGACTCTATAGGAAAAAAAAAAATGACATTCTCTCTGTTCACCCTGGTCCTGCTTTCTGTGGTATTCTTCTCATGTAATTTAATGTTCTATTAGAAAGAGTGGATGAAATATCATGTTATTTAAAAGAATTTTATTCAATGTTTACTCAGATAGTGACTACTTTCTTTTTCTTTTCTTTCTTTCCTTCTTTTGTTTTTGTTTTTGTTTATGATCGAGAGTTTTATGGTGTTACCCCCCCCAACTCAAGATATCTACATTGTAACCTTTGGACAAGGTGAAAGTGTTGCCCGATATGACAGAAGAGAGTCAAGGTTCTAGAAGGGACTCTGGGGTGGGTCCAGGGTGCTCATGGGGGGTCAGGGTCGGGGGCGGGCGTGGTGGAAGAGAACGGAAGAAAGGACAGCCTGAGAAAGACTTATCCCAGCACAGCTAGAGTTGAAGATGGAGCAGGCCTGATGTAGAGAGAGTCCTGCTGGAACGGTGGGACCTGCACTCCCTTGGAGCCTCCAGAAGGCAGTGCAGCCCTGCAGACATCCTGACCTTGGACCCATGAGACTCTGGGACACAACACCCCAAAAATCATAAGCACTTGCTGTTTGAAGCTGGGAGGCTGCAATAATCTGTCATGGCAGCGATGGGAAGCTAATACATCTTGGCTGTTTTTCAGGACTTGTTTGAGTAAGCCCCATAAGTGTGAGGCCGGTGAGGGTGAGTTTTGTCTGGTCCTGCTTGTGTGAGAACGTCTTTAAGAAGCCTTCATCTCCCTGTTTGCCACTGTACTGGCCTTGCTTATTATTTACGTCTCTTTGCTCTTATTGGGTTTAATTTGATTTCTTGTCAAGTTTTGTAAAATAGCTACTTAATTCCTGATTTGAGAGCATTCTTTTTTTTCCTAACATAAGCATTTAATGCTATAATTTTTTTATGACACACTGATTACATTTTGAAATGGAATGTTTTCATTTTTTTACTTAGTTTAAAAGATTTTCTAATTTTCTCAAGATTTCTTATTTGAATCACAGATTATTTAGAAGTGTATTACTTATTTACAAATACTTCAGCACTTTCCAGAAATATTTCTGTTTTTGATCTCTAGTTTAATTCTGCTTTGTTTTATTCTGAGTGTGTACTTTGTAGATTTATTTTCTTTTAAATTTAAGTTTTTTTTGTTTGTTTTGTTTTTATTTTTGTCCAAATGTGGCCTATTTCAATGAATGTCCTATATATATCTGTAAGTAACATACATTGTATTTGGGCAGAGTGTTGTGTTAATATCAATTAGATCGATTTGATTGACAGTATATTTAGGCGTATAGTCTTATCAACTTGCTGTTCAGTTATATGCTGATGGTTGAGAGAAGAGCATTGAAGTCTCCAATAAGAATTGTAGGTTTATGAATTTCTCTGTTGATTTGGTTGGCTTCTGCTTTGTGTAATTTGAAGCTCTGCTGTAAGGTGCACACTTGTTTAGAGTTTTCATGGTCTTCTTAGAGGATGGACCCCTTTATCATGACACAGGGCTCCTTTCATCCCTAATGACATTGCTTACCCTGGTCTCCTTTAGCCTGCGACTGATGTAGCCATAACTTCTTTCTCCTGGTCGGTGCTTGTGTGCTGTATCGCTTTTCTTCTTTCTACCCATCTTTGTCTCCATATCTAAGGGAGGTTTCTTATGAATGACAGGGTCATATATTACTGTTTTACCCACTTTGCTGATTATTGTCTACATTACATTCTCCCTCTCGGTGAACAATGGATCCCATGGCCCCATTTCTTCTCCAGCATTTTGTAATAGTGTTTGCTTCTTTGCTTGTATTATTTGCTTTTGGTTCCTGGCAGTTTTTCTGTGAAATAGTCGTCTTCATAATTTTATACTTGGGGATTGAATCCTTAAGTTTATGTTTTGCTGCACATAAGCTTAGGGACATCACCAACTACCATCTCTTTAAAAACCTTTGCCTCTATCAGTCGGAAGAGGGTCCAGGCAAAGCAACAGAACCACCAGGAGCTGCATTGGCGCACATGTGGACACAGACAGACCCACAGACTCATCACAGGCATTTGACTCTATAAATTCCCTGGGCTGGTTCAGTACTCTAGGGGAGGTTGTTTTTCCCGTTTCTGGCACTGGCCGGAATGAACAAAACAGACAGATTGGAAGAGAAAATAGACACCTGCATGGATGGGTCATATGCTGGCTAGTTTCTTGTCAACTTGATAGACACTAGGGTCTTCTTGGAAGAGGGCACTTAAGTGAGAAAATGCCTCCATCAGATTGGCCTGTAGGCAAGTATGTGGTACATTTTTTTTAAATTAATAATTGATGTGGTGGGGTCCAGTGCACAGTGGGCAACATCAGCCCTCAGCAGGTGGTCCTGAGCTAGCTAAGAAAGCAGGCTGAGCATGCCATGGGAGCAAGACAGTGAGTATCATTCTTCTGTAGAGTTGTTCCCCTTCTGTATCAGTTCCTGACTCCAGCTTCCTGCCTTCGTTCCCTCAATGATGGGCTATGATATGGAGTTACTAGCCAAACAAACCCTTTTCTTGGCAGGTTTCTTTTGGTCAGAATGTTTTGTCGCAGCAACAGAAATCAAACCAGGACAGTGGCAATCCTTGACATCTCTTACTGTCCCCGAATCTTCGTCTTTGGTGGCCAGGTCTTGCAGCAGAAGCTCATATCCGCCAACATGGAATTAAAAATTCTTCTTCTCAAAGGTTGAAGATGCTAGAAAAGGAAAACTGACAGGAGCTGGCTGATGCTTCACGACAGGTCACCCAGAGCATTAAGAACATCCTGCGACGGCCACTGATCTCAGTGTAGAGTGAACATGAACAGTGCAACAGCTGCTTGTGTCCTGTGAATCTGACACCAGATGTCTCTTGTGACACACAACAGTCCAAATCTAGTCATGGAACAAAGGGAGTAACAGAGGTAGCAGCCTGACTTCAGCATGCTGCACACTCACCTGTCACCTGACTGTCTCATTTGCTCCACCAGTGACAAGCCCGGGGCTTTTTCCTGCTGTGTTCTGTCCTTTGTGTTTTCTCTCAGACTTTTATTCCCTTTGTGCTCTCGGATCTCTGCTTTTTGGATCTTCTGGATATTTTCTTATCAGCTATCTTCCATTTTGCTAAATCTCTCTTTAACCACTCAGATCAGCATTGGAACCTCTCTACTAAATCTTGAATTTTAATTACTTTTCTGTGCAAAATTCCACTTCTTTTTCATTTTTGCAGTTTCTTGTTCTCAGCTGAAATTGTCCATATTCTCATCAATTTCCTTGGACATCATAGTTACCTCCATATCTATGTTGCATATAAGTTTAACAGCTTGATTTCTTTGTTTTTTTCCCCCTTATTCTTGTCTTTTTATTGATTGATTTTGCCTAGTTATTTTTTAAATTAAATTATGGGAATTATAAATAAAATTAAAGTGACTATTGAGGCTTGAGTGCCTTTTATCTTTTTCTCAAGTGATTTTACTTTATGGCAGGTGGTAGGTATAGAGACTATAGTGAAAGGTAGAGCTGATTAATGGCCTGCTTCTGTCTTGATTAGGATCTGTATCACCATATACTCTTCCATTTCCTTGAGAGTTATTCTTTAGGGAACCCACTGGAAACCCCAACAGTTTAATAGGATTCTTCTCAGGCCAGTCTTCAAGATCTATTGATTTTTATTTTATGTGTATGAGTGTGTGACTGTATGTGTATGCAAACATGTGTGCCTGGTGCCTGCAGAGGCCAGAAATGGGTGTTGACTCTGCAGGAACTAGAGTTACTTACAGATGGTCCTGAGCAGCCAAAGGGGAACCCAGGTTCTTAACTGCTGAGCTGTCTGTCTAGCTTAGGCCAGTCTTGAATATCTGTTTTTGCTTTCCCAGTTCTGTGGAATCTTTCCTTAGCTTCTCAGAGTGTAGGGAGGAAGGGATGCCAAGGACTTGCTCTATTTTTAAGGATCATACTGTTTCAAGTCCCAGAATCCCTAGTGGTTCTTTCTGCCTCTCCTCAGGCAGTTCTCAGTTTGTCTATGTTATCTTCAAGAGCACCCTTTAAAAAAAGTCTGCTTTCCAGTTTTGTTTGTTGACAGTTAATTGATAATATTGAAAGGTGCATTCTTTTCTGTCCTCATAATCTGAGGTTTAAGTGGAACAATGCTTTCAAATCACTAGTGTTTACATGAGAAAACAGAAGAGGAAGGAATAGTGTGGGTGTGTGTGCTCCAACCTTAAGCCGAGGAAATCTCACACCTTCTGACTTTCTCAAAGCTTTTTCTTTGGCATGACTTAAAGATGCCTCCACATCTCAGTCTGTTGTACTTCCCTTGGCTGGAACTTTGCTGATGTACGGCTTTGTAGTTCCACCTCTGTCTTGTTTAGGTGACTGACTCTTGGGTATCACATGTGTAGTGTATGGAGATATCTCATGCAAACCTACACATACCAGAAAATCAGCATTTTTCCCCCCCAAGCTGTGTAGGGAATCTGTGGGGTGACTTTTCTAATCCCAGCTGCTCTCTCATTGAGTTCTAGTTTTGAATTGTTTACCTCCTACGTTGGTTGTCTCCATGTCTTCATCATCTACAGCCCTAGTTATCAGCATCCCTTCTCAGATCTGATTCAGTGGGTTCTTGTGGCAGCTTCGAAATGATCGTCATGGAAACTGTGAAACACTGTAGCTCATTGGTTTTAGCTCTCACAGAGCAAGTCAGTAAACCTTTACCAGGATACCCACGTTCTCATCCGTCTAAGTAGCTAGGTTGCATTACCACTGAACATCACAAGCAACCTTTTCCATTCCTTCTTCTCATGATTCTCTTGTGGCCTTAGCCCTTATCATAAATAATTGGGAAATCACAGGACTAGCATGGGCATGGAGTTCCCTGCAAGGTGCAGTTGGAGGTCTGAACAGATATCCCTGGTCCCAAAAGTAGCATGTTTATCAGGCCTGTCTAGGTTTTGTAACACCAACAAATTTGGGTACAGATCAAACCTTTGGATCAGCATGCATGTGCCTCAATGTCCCCAGCAGAATCATCAGCAGAACTGAAGAGAAGCCTTCCTGGTAATTCGGCTACTGTCGCAATACTGTAGTTTCTTGGTGCTCCCCAAGGAGATCAACAACAGGCCAGAGCTGGGCCTAGGACGCGAAGAATGACCAATCTGGGATTTCATTTTCCACGTTAATTCGCTATGCACACGTGAACAAACCTTTTATGATCTTGGTTTTCCTACCTGTGCGAGGACTATATTAGTTGACTTTCCTAGTCCTGCGTCTAGTCCTACACCCACTGGGCCTACATCTACCTAGATATTTAGTAGCCACAGTACTAGCTGCTTAGATGGATCAGAACATGATTATTTTACAACCATCATGGTTGTACGCGTTACCTTATTTCATCATTGTAAGAACTTTCTATGGATATGATGATAAAGATGTTCTAGCAACTGCCATCGGTCAGTCACTTCCTTTCTGCCATTGTCTCCCTTGGGACGGTTCCCTGATTAATCAAACCCTACACCATAAGGGCCACTGTTGCCCCATTTCAGGAGGAAGTGCAATGTGATGGAAGTTTGGAATGGGGACTGTGGAGGTGACAGAGTTGGCAAAGTGCTTACCACACAGGCCTGAGGACCTGAGCTGGGATTTACCCATGTGAGAACAGCCAGATGTGTCTGTAACTCCGGCATGGGAAGGTAGAGACAAGGATCCCTGGGGCTGGGGTGGGGGGCGTGCTGGTCAAAAATCCTGGCTGAATTGGTGAGCTCCAGGTGCAGTGAGAGACCCTGTCTCAGAATAATAAGGTGGGGAGTGATGGAGGAGGACTCCTGATGTTGACCTCTGGTCATTCCATTTACATGCACCCACACCCACATGCATGAACACGGACACACAAACTCGTATATCTGCATACCACACCACCACACACCCACACCCACAGAGAGGTTCAAAATGATTTGTTTAAGGTGCTATAGAAAACGGTAGGTCCAGGAGGACATGTTAAGGCCAGCATTAATCAGACTCAAAGGCATGTATTCGACAGTGCTGCAGATCAAACCCAGGACCTGGCAAGTGCTAGTTCGGTCCTCAATCCTGGCCCCAAGCCTCTGTGTGTGTGTGTCCATGGGCATGTGCTGTAGCACTTGTGTGGGGGTTAGAGGACAATCTGGGTCATCTCAGGTGTGGTCCCCACCTTCTGCTTTGTTGGATATTAAATCTCTTTGCTGTTACAGGAGTTCTCCTGCCTCATTCTCCTGTCTCACACAGGGATTAAAGGCAAGCACTCCCACACCTGGCTTTTCCATGGGGTTCTGGGGATTTGAACTCAAGTCCCCATGCTTGCACAGCAGGGGCCTCATCTACTCAGCCATCTTTCCAGCTGAACCACAGTTGCCTGATAGAAAATAAAACCAACCAACCAACCAACCAACCAACCAAACAAACAAAAACAAAAAAAGCAAAGCAAAACAAAACAAAAAAACAAAAAACTAAGAGATGGGTGGGGAAAAGTACAAGACATTCTGTCCACTGCAGAGGATGATGGGAAAGCTTGTCTCTTGCTTTGGGTCTTCAGTGCTGTATGTGTGACTGTGAGGGTCAGGAGCACAGGGCTCCCTTGGTGGGCAGTTAACTGTGGCTGCTTGCCTGCTGTGTGCCCCGATTTCTCCCACTGAGTAGGTTTTATGCAGCCCGGGCTGAGGCTCTCCAGGGAGCTAGGCACTTCTTGTTAGCTCCTGTCTTACATTACAGCTCTCCACAGGGATTAGCACCATGGAATCCGTGTATAGACCAAACCTGAGTGCCACCAAGCAAATATTTCACATTTCATGTTAAATCATATCCTAAAACAAGTGTGAAGAATTGGGATTAAGTGAGAAATATACATTTAAGGGGCTGAAATGGCTTTGGATCGGGGTGAAATCCAGTCCTTTTATCCTGGTCTCTTCTTGGGGAGTCTGGGCACCTGGTTTCCTGTGGGCTGAAGGTCCAGAGATGCAAAATGAGCAAGAGGTGTTGAGGTGAGGCAGAAGGTGCTAGACTTGGTGGCTGCCAGACTCAGGAATGTGAGGGGGTTTGGGTTTAAGGAAAGCGGTTTCTGTGATTGTGCACAAATACCCATGGCTAAAGGAGAGTAGGGCAAGGAGAGTGGGGGTGGGGGGGATGGAGGGTGGGGGGATGGAGGGTGGGGGGTGGGGGTGGGTGCCAAAGTGGTGGCGAGGGGACAGCTCAGCAGACGTGCAGAGTGACTCAGTGCTGAGCACCCTGCTATGGCTTTTCTTGGACATTTCCTTCATGGAGCTTCCTGCTTATGCAGCCTCCCAGGAGTGACTTGGAGTACTGGAAAGTACCCACTCTGCTGGCTTTTTTCCTAGTTTAGAAGTCTGGTTCTGTGGAGGGTGTCACACAGTTTGGTTTTGCTGTGCGTGGTTCTTGTGGAGAGGTGGGATCCTAGTGTGTCTTCACCATCCCCTGGCTCTGAGTTGGAGCTCTGCGGGATCAGGGAGGCAGGCTGTGGGTGCTCAGGAGAGCCAGCTCTGAGTCAGGGGGGGGATACATGACACCCTAGCCTGTGAGCCCAGCACCCTGGGGACAGAAGCAGGTGGCAGCTGTGGCCAACCTTGCAAGAGGAGCCACAGGGCTTCAGGACTGTGCTAAAAGGAGGCAGCTTATTTTTAGTTCTTGGTTCTTCCCTTTTTATATTGCTTATGTGTTGGCTTATTTATCTAGGAGACTATAGAGCTTAAAAATGAAAAAAAAGTATAATTTTGAAGCAAATACTGTTAAAATAACTGTGAAAACAAAATCATTTTCTTCTTTCTTTTTCTTTTCCTTTTCCTTTTTTTTTTTTTTTTTTTTTTGAGATAGGGTCTCATATATGTCCCAGGCTGGCCTTGAACTCACTATGTAGCTTAGTATTATATTGAACTTCTTACCCTACTGCCTCTTTGGGTGCTGAGATTACCAGTGTGCACTGCTATGCCTGGTTTTGTGGGTGCTGTGGATAGAACACAGGGTATTCTGCACACTTCGAAAGCTCCCCACCAGCTAATCTACATCCTAGGTCAATCACTTCAATCACCATTTCTGTTCGGGGTTTCCTGTGTGTTTCTCTCCCATCTACTGTACCGTCCCAATCATAAGATCCTGATGTGTGATTGATTGTCCCCACAGCATCAGGGCTCTTCTCTCTAGTCACTCACTGGGAGTCTTCATGGGTGGGAGGGAGGAGGAGTGGGTGTGAACTCTAGGGGCTGATCAGGCAGCCCCAGCTCAGGAAACTAACACTTGGCACCTTCACAGGAATGTCACAGCATTCTGGAGTCTGGCAGTTTGAGGTCAAGGTGTTGGCAGGGTTGCTTTTAGTCCTTGACTTGAAGTAGACTGTGTCCTCGTGTGGTCTCCTCTGTGTGTGTCTGCGCAATAGTCTCTCTTCATGACAGTTTTGGTCACGCCAGATCAGGGCCCGCCATGGCGGCCTCCTCTTTGTTTCCTTCTAAAGACTTTCTCTTTAAGGGGTCACATGTCGAGGTTATCGGTGATTAAGACTCTCTAGAAGAACGTGGGGGGCAGGGTAAGGGGTGCAGGAAAGGGGTGGAGACGGGACAGCCTGTGACATCGGTAAACAAAATGGCACAAGTGTAGGGGGAAGGACACTGAGATAGCCCTGAGTGGGAACAAGGAGGGACAGAAAGCTAACTCTCTCTCTCTCTCAAAAGATTTATTTATTTTTTTATGCATCTGAGTGTTTTGCTTGTATGTATGTATGTATGTATGTGTACCATGTGTGTGTTTGGTGTCCACAGAGGTCAGAAGGCATTGGGTCCCCTAGAATGGTTTTAATGGTGCTGGGAATCAAACCTAGGTCCTCTGCAAGAGCGGTAGATGCTATTAACAGTTGAGCCATCTCTCCAGCACCTAGCTTCTTTCCTGAAGAGGCATGCTACCTGCCGTTGGTGTCCTTCCTGCCATAATGCTCCTTGCTGGACTTGACCTTTAGCCTGAGTTTTTTTTCCCCTGACCTCTGACCTGTTTCACTTTCACTGACCAACACTGGTCTCTTATGCACTGTCTCTCTTCTTATTTAGTCTCCCAGAAAAGGAAAGGTGTGTGTGTGTGTGTGTGTGTGTGTGTGTGTGTATAGAGGCCAGAGGACAATGTTGGGTATAATTCCTCAGACACTATCTACTTTAATTTTTGAGACAAAAATTTCTCATTGGCCTGGGACTTAGCAAGTAGGCGAGCCTGGCTGGCAACAGTCCCCAGGAATCCTCTTCTGTCCACTCCCCCAGCATTGGGATGAAAAATGCACACCACCACCATGTTTAGCTTTTGTTATGAGTTCTGGGGGCATTGAACTCATGTCTTCCGGCTTGTAGTCCTAACACTTGACTGACTGCACTGTCACTGCAGTCTGGAAAAATGGTCCTGGTGACGGGGAAATTCCAATTCAGCTTGTGATCCTTTCAGAGCATCCCTCCTTCACACCGATAAGGTCTTTGTGTCATTTGTGTCTTGAAATGGGATGAGATTGAGAATCTGGGCCTGGATGGAGCTGGAGGGGTTAAGTCTCTAGCAATGGCAAAGGTCCCTCCCTGGATAAGCTTGCCTGAGTTCAGTGTTTGTGGGTCCACCCTCCCATCTCTAACTTGTGTCATGTTTCCATCTCATTCTGCAGGGCAGATGAACTTAATCTCGACCCAAATGAAAATGAGGGGCGCACTTCCTCTCCATACTCCCAGATCTACTGAGCAAAACTGACATGTGGTATCTGAAAAGGAAACACTGCTCTCTGGTTGCTGGCGTAGCTGTTGCTGGTGTGGAAGAGGTGGTGTGGTCAAGAACGGACATTCCCAGGGAGAGGTAACAGCTGGGTGGGGCACAGCTATAGAATGTGGGGAGTCAGGTGGTCTCTTATCCTTTCAGGGTTTTACTTGGTAGCCAATATGAAGCCCCTGGGGCATTGTTTCTTCTCTTCATTTCTTGCCTCTTCAAGGGAAAATGCTTTGCAAATCAGAAGGTCAAGGCTCTCACAGGTGGAGAACCCTTTGGAACAGGGAAGAAGCCAAATTTGTGCAGTAAATCAGTCATTCTAGTGATCTGTGTTCCCAGCAAGCCTCCAGATATTCTGATGTGTCCCATGCCCTCTGAGACCAGACCACCTGCCACAGGAATTTAGAATTGTTTACCTGCTCTTTGGAGGCTAGGATCGACTGATGGAGGAGAAGATAGGTGTCTATGTGACTAGCCTGGTTGCTTTCTTAAATTAAATGCAAGCCTTTCATCAGGGCACTTGGTACACTAACAATTAACAGGTGCTCTCTTTTCACATTCCTCTTTTGAGGTGTTTAGTCCTTTACCACTGGTTCACAAAATGTACTGAAGACCTACTGTGAGTCAGTGCATTTGTTAGCTTTCAGACCCAAGGACCAGCAAGTATTCTCTGAGACTTTGAGAGTGGATATGTGGCCAGAGAAACAAGCATTAAATAAGCAAAGGAATTACAATTATGATGAACAAGGTAAGGAAGGCAGGTGATGGGTTGACTAAGGGGTCAGGGGCTCTTTGCTTATAGGAGCTGGTCATAAACTGAAGTCTAAATGGTCATTGGCACAATAGAAGTG
>CABHPH010155974.1:0-43885 GCA_902168325.1 Peromyscus nudipes | reverse complement strand
CCTTGGTGTTGCTTAATCAGGAACCAGTCAAGATTTGAAGTTTCTCCTTTTCTCTCTACCTCTACATCTTCCATTGTTGCCTGTCTGTCTGATGTATGAGTCTGAGTCTATTGTACCTGAGTGATGACTTGTGAATCTGTCTGCCCTGGCTCTGTGTCTCTGTGTCTGTCCCATAGGGCTTTGCTCTCTTTTTTAGTGAACACTACAGAAAGCTCACATGGGGCAGAAATGGGGGGTGTGCTGCAGAAATCTTTAACAGAGTTAAGGGAAGAAGTGTCTCATTCCAGTTGACCCCAACTGACCCTGATAACAAACAGTATTACAAACATCATTCATTGTTTATCAAACAATATCCATATGCTGCTTCTGACATTTATGGTGGATGTTCATTTATAATGCTGGTTTTAACCTATTTTGTTTCTAGAAAATGATTGTTCTTGGATCAGGAGCATAGAAAAGTACATAATTTAAGATTACCAGCTAAGCATTAGCTTAGGTTATAAAGACTGATTACATGGGAAATCCAAGTCATGTAAAGTTGACTGTTACATTGTTCTCTTAACGGCAGGTTAAACAAACAGGCTGAGTCCACACACAGCAGAATAGCAGACTTAAGTCTTAAGTGGCCTCAAGGTGTATTATTGAGTCTGTCTTAAAGTTCAGCAAAAGTCCCAGTCTTTTAGAATATGAGAGATAATTTAACATAATGCATGCCGCCAAGGGTTTTTCACACACTGTAACAAGAGAGGATAGGAAAAATCATCGGAATGAAGGCCTACTGAGTATAGATCAGTGGCCAGGTGATAAAGCCCACTGTGGGGTCATGACAGTAACTGTACATGTCCTCTAGAAGGGATAGAGTATAGATCCAAATGGAATGGCTATAGCCTTTGTGAACAAGGATGTGGGTCATTGGCAAGGCTTACTGAAATGGAAGAAGAACATCTTCTGAGAACAGAAAGCTAGGCACCAGGAGGTTCCAACTGGGACAAAGAGAAGTAGACACCTAGTACTGTGAGACATGGAGGAAGTCTTGAATGAGTGTGTAAGGAGTGGATGAAGTCCTGAGTGAATGTGTATTATTGACAAAGACCAATGCCTCGGGCCCATGGGCATTAACAAAGCTTTCCTCAGGGTGAGGTTGAGGCATAGCAAAGCCTTTCTCTGGTCTAAGTAGGAGCATTTGCAAATGATTGACCAGTGTATGCAAAAACCAACAACAGAAGCTTCCTCCTCACAGATAAGTGCAACCTGAGACTGCTCCCCTACAGAGATGGTGTTTGTTTGTTTGTTCGTTTGTCTGTTTGTTTGTTTGAGATAGGGTCTCTCTGTCTAGCCCTGGCTGTCCTAGCACTCACTCTGTAGCCCAGGCTGGCCTCTAACTCAGAGATCCTCCTGCCTCTGCCTCCAGAGTGCTGGGATTAAAGGTGTTTGCCACACAGCCGGGCCTACAGCTGGCCTTACCAAGACCAGCTAGGCCTTCTTCTTGTACTGTACATAATAATCATGCTGATGTTTCAGGTTCCTGGTGCTGCTCCAGCAGAGTGAGCATAGCCCATCTGAACCCAGCTTTTCTGTATGTGTGTCTGTCTGTCGGTCTGTCCTTTCTTCATTCTCTTGTGGCCCCAGTGAGATTTCCAGGAGCAAGCTATGCTGGTCATACTTAGCATGCCTTAATTTGGTACAAGGGAGAAAGGAGAGCTATGTGCATACAACTGAAGCCAAAGGGATGGAGTTATGTGGAAGAGCTGGAGAGGGAGGTATTGTGTGTATGACTATGAGTATGTGTATGTGGGTTTTTTATTAAGTCCTCTTTTTTCAAGCAGTAAATTATAAAGTTAGAATTGTAAATATATTCAATGTGATTTGCATCATCCTATTCCCTGGGAGTTTCCACCCCCACATGAAAGATACTATGGTAACTCATACTGGTGAGTTATGGCAGAAGAGAAGGTAGTCAGACTGTGATGTTCAAAAGAGCAAGGGGCTCTGGCCCTATTCAGCCTTCAGTTCTATATAGGAAATGATAGTCACAAAGCCAAGTCTGGTCAGGAAGCCTAGGTCAGGCCAGGAAGCCTGGGTCTATACAGGAAGCCCAGGTCTGAACCTGAAGCCCTGGTCATGAAGCCAAGGTCTGTACAGGAAGCCCAGGTCTGTATAGGAAGCCCGGGTCTGTTCAGGAATTCCTGTTCATGAAACCAAGGTCTGTACTGATGGTAAAACAGCGCTGGTTGGTGGCGCTGGTTACTGATGGAAAAGTCACGGGCTGCAACAGAACCCAATGTTAGTTTTTAGAGCTTTATTAGGAGGGAAAATGGGTGTGGGGAAAGGGACCAGGCCTGGTGAGAGAGAAAGATGGGGAAGGGAGTAGAGCAGAGCAGATCAGAGAGCAGAGAGGAAACAGAAAGAGTGTGTGTGTGTGGGGGGGGGGAATGTCCACGTCCAGCTTTTTAAGGCAGGGATTGCATGACCACCCAGCGGGTATGTGGTCACCAGTGCCCACTGATGATGTAAGACTCAAGGCACAAAACTCCAACTGCGCATGTCCAGGATCCTAACATGTACAAGAAGCCCAGTTCATGAAGCCAAGTTCTGTACAGGAAGTTCTGTTCATGAAGCCAAGGTCTATACAGGAAGCTCTATTCATGAAGCCCAGGTGTAGGGTAAAAGGGCCAGCCAAAGAAACATATTCTGCCCCTGATCAACTCAGCATAAAAATCAACCAATCCCTGAGCAAGAAAACCAATTAATCCCTGAGAATGAAATCCAGCCAATCTCTGATCTTATTCAAGCTCAGGGATTGAAATCCAACCAATTCCCACCCTGAAAATCTTCTTCCTGGAAAAACTCTGCCTCTAAAAAACCCTATATAAGTCCTGTACATGTTCAATTGGGAGCTGCCTTTTTCCACCATGGCAGAGGCAGCCACACTCCTAGATTCCTCCCTCCCAATAAATCTCTTAAATGAGGTTTAGGTGATCATGTTCTTTAGCCACAATGGAACAGAAAAAAGAAATAACTTTCCCTGGAGCCTAAGCAGAGCAGAGTGGAGCAGGACTGTTAATAACATTTTGCTGGCAGAAACCTTCCCATAGTGGAGCATTGTTGTTACACTCCCAGGGACCTGATCAGAACTGTAACAACTTCACTAGGGAAACCCTGCCCTGCTGGAGCAGACTTGTTACATTGCAGAAACCTTTCCCTGGGACAGAGCTGTAAGCTGCTACACTTATGGCAGCTTTGTGGTACTCCTTGACTCCTGACTGCCAGGATCCCTTTCCATCTGAGCTTCAATGCTTACACCAAGTGTGTACAGGAAGCCCTGGCCTGAAGCTGAGATGGCCAGCAGCATCCACGGTGGAGCACAGGTCGTGTGGCTAGCATGAAGCCACAATGTAGCAGGTTACCCTAGGTGAACGTGGGTGCAGAGCTGGGAGCCCAACCCAGCCAGGCACTCCTGCTTGCCTGGGCCCCAGCCTTTGTCAGGGCCCCCAGCTCCACTTCTGGTTTGCCACTTCACCATTCTTTAGACCAGAACCTCGGCCTCCTTCCTGGACTACTCCCAAGCCCCACAGCTTGCCCAGTCCTGGCAGGCTAGACGTGGCCAATCAGAAAAGGGAAAATTCTACAAGTCACACATACCCCTTTTTTTTATACATGTCCAAGCTTGCTCTGATAAGTCCAAAGGTGGTCCCTGGAATTCCCCTAGAGGTGTATAAAAGGAACCTGCAAACTTCTCTCGGGCCACCACCATTTTGTTGTGTGGCTGACCCCTGCATGCTGGAATTTGCTCTCGAGAAATAAATACTTTTGCAGATTGCATGTGTGAGTGGTAAGCTTTGTGGAGTGATCTGCAAACCCTAACAAAGCCAAGATCTATACAGGAAGCTCCTTTCATGAGGCCAAGGTCTGTACAGGAAGCCCTGGTCATAATGCTCAGGTCTGTACAGGAAGCTCTGGTCAGGAAAACAAACTATGCATAGGAAATGCCAGTATGGAGTCCTCTCCAATCTAGACTCACAAGGTTTTTTTAGGTTATTTTAGGGAGGACTTTAAGAGAGCCTCATCTTCATGGTTTGCATAAGAATGACCACTTATGATGGACAAACTGATCCCCAAGCCCTACAGGTCAGGAAGCCAGGCCCACACCTCTGCTTTCCTCCCTCTCTTCAGCACAGCAGTGGATGCACACCTGAGCCTCACTGAGATAGGAAGAAGTGCTCACAGGGACCATTTCTAGGACACGTGGCATAAACTAAAACCCACCACTATGAAGCTCCTTCTGTACCATGGCATCCACATACAGTATGATGCGCTATTTATGTATATTCTACATACTTCCTCTCATATGCATTAAATCACCTTTAGATGACTTATAATACTAAATGTAATGTAAACCATTGGTGTGTTGTTTAGAGATTGCTGACAAAGAAAATCTAGACCTGATCAAGGTAGATGTCACTTAAAAAATACGTTTGATAGATGATTGCCTGAGCTTGTTGCTTGAATCTGGGGGTATAGAGCCCAGTCCTAGAGAGGTCAGCTACACTAGAAATATTCAGTTTCATCTGTTAATAAGTTCTGTCTGATTCTGTTGAAAGAAGTGAATTCTGGGGATTTGCTAATGTGGGTTTCAGTGGAAATGACACTGCTTCTCTGAAGAACATGTACAATGGAATGTCCCACAAGTGAGTTCTGCCAGACTCAAGGACACTTTTAGAACCAGTCCTTTACTTAATATTACAGAAATATTACTTTTTCTAAAAATGCTATACATACAATTTAATTCTCATTAAAAAAAAAACCTCCAGGTTTTTATTTCCTGACAAACTGAAAACACTATTAAGAAACCATGAATTGATGTCCCATTGATAGGACAGCTACTAGAATGATCTGATAAAGGGAAAAGATCAGACAGAAACACACTGATGTCTCAGTGAGCAGTTACAAATGGACTTGAAAACATGGAAAGCTTGGGCAAAGAATCAAGATGTAAGGAAGATCAAAGGGGAAATTTGGAGCTGAAAGTATAGTCACCAAGATGAAAGCTTTTAATGCAAAAGCTTGACAGCAGAGTGGACCAGACAGGAAAGTCAGAGCTGAGAACTAAACAGTGCAAACACTACTATATGCTGAAGGGTCCAGGAATATAGAAATACAAAATCATAAACCTAAGGAATGGAAACTGACAGCCATCAGCTTGGCTAGCAAAAAAAAAAAAAGGATTAACCTTTAACCTCTGTGTTATATGATGGGCAACTCTGTCAACAAACCAAATGTTAGTTTTCTTTCACTAAAGATTGCCCTTTGCAGCCCTGGGGTTAGCTATTCTTCAATAACCCCGTACCACTCACTGCCGACACCAAGTTAACTTTTAATGAGTTCTACATGACAACCCTGCCTTGCATTATTTCGTATTCCCCACTATGGGAACCCAGCTATGTCAGGAGAAGTTGCAGGTTTGAACAAACATCAATTAACGAAGTCAAGAAGGGCTGCAGGGATATACAAATATTGTTTAGCCAAAACCCCCTAAAACCTTGTTAATGGAAAATTGCAAAAACCTAAAACAATTTGTCTCTAAAAGTTCAACTTCAAAATTGTAAAAATTCCTTTGTCTATGTCTCATGCTTACCCCTTACTATAAAAAGAGGCTCATATGCCCCCTCCAGCTGCCATAGCCTCAGAATTCCAACATTGACTGGGGTCTCAGCTAGCTGATAAGCTTTTGTGCCCCACGGTGTTTTATAATTTTATTTTCTGGAATAAAGTTTGCTTCTGGTTTAATAGACTTTGGTGGTCTGTCCCCCATTATTGTGAGACCCAACAATGCAAGGGAGAAGATAAAACAAAAGAAAACTTACTGCTGGGTCAGGTGGGAACTATGGCTTCCACACCCTTTCCACCAACATTGGTTTGTATGATGTAAGTGTATAGTTTTGGGCTGTTCATTACAGCTTCACAGAGCCTTGTACTGATATGGGCTGCAGGAAGGGAGGGCAAGATTTTGCCTGGAGTAGAGAACTTATGGCCTCTCTTGCTTAGCTGTCCTTCTGGTCCTCTGGCTGGACCGTGTGTGTGTGTGTGTGTATGTGTGTGTGTGTGTGTGTTATGGATTTTGGTTTTATTTTTTTCTGTATTAACTGTGGTTTCTGAGTTGCTTTTTTTCTCCAGTATCCAGTTTGGAATATGAGGCTTTAGTAAAAAGAAAACCAAGTAATTCAGCACATGTTCTTTGATTTCTCAGCAGGACTGACTACCTCTTTAAGTCTGAATCCCCTTCTATCTGTTGCATTTAGCAGGGAAATGGATGCCTGCTCCATTTTCCTAAGTGTTAAAACAATTTTGAAAATTCAGAATCCTCTCCCAATTCCCACTGAGGTCTGTCCCTGCCACCAGGAGCTCTATAGTTCACTTTATGTCAAAAAAAACCCAGCAGATTATTTTACTTAATTTGAAACAAAAATTTCATACTAATCTAGCAATGATGATGAATTCAGATTATGTCCCTATTCTGGAAAATGCCTACAAATATGTAGAGATGGCTGGAAGAAGGCTTGTTTCTCGCTCTGTGAAGTGACCATCTTTAAGGATTCTCATTGTCTTCAGTTTCCAAGGCTACATGGATTGAAATAGGCTGAATCATCTCCATATGTCAGCACTAAGAAAATTCCAGCTCAAAGGTGGATTATTTTGGGGTTACAAATGTCAACTAAGAGAAAATGAGTGCTGCACAGTGTTAATTTCCCTGATATTTTCAACTGCATCACTTTAGGATGACTCATCTTGTCTCTAAGGTCTGACTTCATGGTTTCAGGTTTCAATAATACTGTGACTTTGTTTAGGCTCATGCACCAGTCAGGAAAAATATTGTTACCTATCCATGGCATAGAGAGTGTTCAATTTTGGATAAAGTTAAAGTAGAAAAAAAAATTTGGTCAAGAGAGTAAAATCTCTGGCTTGGGTGGAGACCTCACATTCCAGTTGGGCAGGTTCAACCACCTGGCCAGGAGACTCTACAGTAGGAAGGTAGGCTCACAGTAAGCCAAAACAAGGGGACAGGCAGAGTAATTGGTCCTTTAATGCTTTTTTTTCCCCAGAATCCATACACCTAGCAATCACTTAACAGGCTGCAGCCATGAAGCCTCAATAAGTCTGCCTAACTTTCTGAGTTACAAAGTATAGCTTCTTTTCTTCCATCTGTTCTTTAACATATGTTTCTTAACACTGAGTTTCCCCAACATTTGGGGCTCCCTTACTCTTTCTGTAAAGCCTCCCTCCATGCCACGTGGCTTCCATGTGTCTGACCTCCATTCCTGTTTAAATGGGAAGGATTTTTCTTTTTCATTCTTCTTCAGGTAGCTACTGAGAATTGCAGCTTGCCTTATCTCAATGGTTTTCTTTTAAAGTCTAGTGAAATTGTTCTTGACTGTCCATTTTAATCTATTCTCAAATTCTTTTATTATTGAGACTTAGAACACCACGAAGGGACCCCAATTTCCCCTGTATTCATCATAGGAGTCCTGTGACCTTATAGCAGCATGCACACAGTCCTGGATGTGACCATGTACCCCACACAATTCAGAGATCATTCAACAGCAGTTATCTCTACCTATTTTATATCTGGATCCAAACTGAATCAATTCCCCTCTCAAATGTCTGTGTGCATCAATAATTTCTGGTTCCAGGATAGGCAATGCTGGAGACATTTTTCACTGTTGAGACTGGAGCAAACCTCGGCCATCTGGGGAGAAGTCAGGGAGGCTGCCAGAGATCCCACATTGATGGATAGCTCCTGCCACAGTGAAATGCAGCCTTACTGAGACCAAGACACTCTGATACAAATAAATTTTCATTCTCTGTTGGTAAGGTTTGCTCCAGGATTCCCAGTGCACTCAGCAACATTTTCCAACAGTTTTGTCACTAACATTGGTGCTCAGTGGGCTTCTAAATATGGAAGTTTGAGGCAACCAAGGGGAAAAAATGTTTCATCTGGGAATTTGTAGCTGAAAGTTTTCTGTGTCCTGCCTGTTCCACAGCTGCTCAGATCCAAGTAAACACACAGAGGCTTATATTAATTAAAACTGCTCAGCCATTAGCTCAGGCTTACCACTGACTAGCTCCTACACTCAAACTCAGCCCATTTCTGTTAATCTATATGTTGCCATGTTTTCAGTGGCTTCACCTGTGTACCATTACATGCTGTTCCCTGGATGACAAGCTGGTGTCTCCTGACTCAGCCTTCCTCTTCCCAGAATTCTCCTTGTCTGCTTATCCCGCCTATACTTCCTGCCTGGCTACTGGCCAATCAGCATTTTAATTATCAACCAATCAGAGCAACACATTCACAGTATTCAAAGTGATATCACCCATCAGGAATTAGCAGTGCTTCTGGCCATTCAACAGACTGATAAGTTTGCTAAGTCGCTGGAGAATTTTGATTAAGGTGTGCATTGAATTTGCCTATCTCACTGCCCTTTGTTCTGTGTAACACAAAGTAGCATTCAAATTACCTCCAGGAAATGCCTCAAAGAGAGGCTTCTAAAAGGAGTGGTCATTGTCATTATTTTTGGAAACTTTTGGCAGCTTTGGGAACAACAGGAAGTACTGAAATAGAAGATGACATCATCAAATATGGAAAGACTTAATTCCAGTTTCCTATTAAAATGCTCTGGTTAGAAAAAACAGGAACCCCCTCTATAATGCTATTTTCCATTGTTAAAAATTTCATGGAGCCCACAATCCTGCCAAAAGAAAGTGATTATTTATTTATGCCTGTGTGGAGAGCCACCCTCATCAATATGCTTCCAACAAGCCAACAGCACTGAAATCGCAAAGCAAACTCTACTTCTAACTGGTATTTTAATATAGTTATGGCCTGGTATAAACCAGAAAAGTGAACAAAACTTGAAATACGTTCGATTATGGAATCCAAAGAGTTAGCCCTATCCTTTACAAGATCTTTTGTGTCAACTCATACGGAGTGCAAACAGTTTTACATCAACATGTGATTATGGCTGCTATTCTAAGATCTGCCTCTTTTTAAAAAGCAAAACAATGTGCTCTCTATAGCTTTTCAAGTGAACTAATCACCATAAATCTCTAATGAGAGTTTCTATGCTAACATAGCACTCCAGTGTATTGTTGACTGTGATTAACATTAGTGTTGAATGCTGCTGGTCCATGCCATTCACTCTTGCAAAGCTTCAGTTCCTACCTTGTTTAATTAACTTTCATTATTTTAGCAGCTTTATCTATATGCCAATTGCTTAGTTAAGACTCACAAAAGGAACATTTTCAATTTTTGGTACATATCTTACATAAATGTTAGATAAATTTAGAAACTAACAATGTCTATTACAGTTTTAATTTCTTCACGTATATACAAGTAATAGTATATGGAATCAATGGGCTATATGTGGAAATATGTATGTATATACAAATACATATACACATGCAATAAAAATTGATGGAAAAAGAGGCCATGAATTTGAAGGACATTGAGGAAGGGCATAGGTGCTGAGACTCTACAGCTCAGAATTTATAGAACCTGGCCCTTTTCTACCCTTTTCTCTTTGGGGGATTTCTCCGAATAGTCACCCCTATCCTTCTCATTCTCCATCTTTCTCATTCTTTTTTAATTAATTTGTTAATTAATTAATTTATTCTTCTCTCATATATTAAATCCCTGTCTGAATTTCCCCTCCCTCCTCTCCTCCCAGTCTTTCCCTCCACCTCCCCTCTCCCCCAGATCCACTCCTTCTCTGTTTCCCTTCAGAAAAGATCAGGCTTCCAATGGATAGCAACCAAACATGACGTAACAAGTTACAATAAGACTAGACACAGACTCCCATATCAAGGCTGCACAAGGCAACCTAGTAGGTGGAAAAGAGTCCCCAAAGCAAGCAAAGGAGTCAGAGACAGTCTCAGATCCCACTGTTAGGAGTCCCACAAGAAGACCCAGCTACACAACCATAACATACATCCAGAGGACCTACGTCAGAACCATACAGGCTCCCTGATTGTAACTTCAGTCTCTATAAGCCCCTATTATCCCTGGTTAGTCGAGTCTGTGGGCTGTGTTCTTGTGGTGTCCTTGACTCCTCTGGCTCCTACAATCCTTCCTCCCCATCTTCCATGGGATTCCCTAAGCTCCACCTAATGTTTGGCTGTTAGTCTCTGCATCTTCTCCTATCAGTTGCTGGATGAAGCCTCTCTGATGATAATTATGCTAGGCTCTGGTCTTATGAGTATAGCAGAATATCAACAGGAATCACTTCATTGACTTTTTTTTCTAGTCATGTTTGATTCTATCCTAGGTCTCTGGGGTCTCCAGCCTCTGGTTCCTGGCCCTCCAGGCAATGTCAGGCATGGGCTCCTTCTCACGGCATGGGTCTCAATTTGGACCAGTCATTGGTTGGCCACTCCCACAAGTTCTGTTCCACATTTACCTGAGCACATCTTTACAGGCAGGACAAATTGTAGGTCAAAGTCTTCGTGGCTGGTTGTAGGTCAGGTCCCTCCCCTGGAGACTTTGCCTGGTTACAGAAGGTGGCTGGTTCAGTCTCCATAGTCCCCATTATTAGGAGTCTTCTCTCGGGTCACCCTCATGGATTCCAAGGAGTTTCCATTGCATTAGGATGTGGGGCAATCTGGTTGCAACATCTGTCACCCCATTGATCACCAGAATTTGTTCAGTTGATCTGACTGGCTAGGCAAATATACCCTTCTTCCCTCACTGCTCCACATGCATCCCTCCCAAAGCTGCAAGAGGAAGAGCTTCTCCAGCAAAGGAGGACCGGTCTTTGGTCAAAGGTATACAAGTAGCTGCATCCCCCTGTAGAACTCCAAACAAGATCTCATTTTCATTCTTAATGAAGTTCCTCTCTGGATTTCAAAGGCAATCCTCTCCTTCACTTTAAGGCCCCACCATGTTTTCCTGTCCGATATGCTGTGCCATTTTCTAATGGTCTCCCTTCCACTTCAAGGCCTGAGCATGCTACTGAAATCCACTCTCCTAAGAACCTGTATCTTCTAAAGAAACTGCCAGCTTCCTTTCCCAACATGATTGATGCAGCTACGTTATCTATTATTTTTATATGTAACACAGTAGAATGTGGGTCAGACAATGCCTCAGTAATGTCTTCTGTAAGGAACTATCCTTCACAGATGAGCAAGATGGTATATTTTAAGACAAATTAACTTTAAATCATGAATAAAGTAAGTATTTTTGCTTAGTCAACAAATTTCAATATATAAGCAACTGCCTCTTAAAGATTTTTATTTAAACTACCATTTAAAATTGGTTCATTGAAAATTAACCATGTTTGAGTAACTAGATTTTTACTTCTTTATATTTGGGGAAAAAAATTGCCACAGCTGTCATGTAATGTAACTTTGATCCCAGAAGCCATAGGTTGTCAAATAAAAAAATGCCAATTCTGTTTTTTTTCAAATGTTTTTAAAGATTTATTAAGTTTTATTTAATGTGTATGAGTTTTCTGTCAGCATGTATGGATGTGCTCCACATGCATGCCTGGCACCTGAGTAGGCCAAAGAGAGTGTCAGCTCCATTAGCCAGAGAGTTAGGCATGGGTACTGAGAACTGACCAACTCGGTTCTAAAGACTGCGTTGTTCTAGTCACAAAACAATAAAAAAAATCAGTACAAAGAAATAAAACCACAGACTAATCTATAATGAACACAAACATAAATATTTTATAACACAAGCAAAAGCAGTGTGTAAAAGGGGCAGTGCAGTATGACCAAGCAAAAGTTTATTCCGGAGATACACAGTTGTTTCTATATTTCTAAGTCACAAATGCAACTCCTTATCCTGCTAAGCTGAATATAGACTTCATATTACTAAATCCATAAAGAGCCATCAATGAAATCCGGTGCCCTTTTCTAATTGAAGCTGCCAAGCCACAGCTAGGAGGGAAGTTCCTGAACAATGAAGGTCATTTTTTGAAAGCCTAGGGCTAAAATCATCCTTAATATCAAAGAAATTGAATATTTATTTTTAGAATTCCTTTGTCTTTTAAATTCTCTGAGTTAGCATAGAAAATAATGGGTTTCATTGTGGCTATTTCCATATACTTGAATCATTGTACTCTGCACATATTGATCATGTGACTACCTTTTCCTGTCTGCACTCATGCTCACCACTGGTCTGCTTCCCTCCCCGACAGCCTCTCTTCTACTTTCCTATCTCTCTAATTATCTTAATGTAGATTCAGCAAGCGAGGGGGAAAGTATTTGGTTTTCTTTTCTTTTGTTTTTTTCCTGTATTTGTTTTTCTTTTCTTTTTTTCCTGTATTTGTTTTTCTTTTTTCTGTTTGATTACCATTTTTGTGGTCCGTCCCTCTCTTTGAATCCTTTCTCTACTAACAAAGCCACTTCTCCTTTCATGTCATATGTATCACGTGTCACATGACAAAAACGTGTGACATTTGTCTTTCTGAGTCTGGTTTAGTTTGCTTAATGTTATGATCTCCAGTTTCACCAATTTTCCAGAAAATGAAATATTTTCACAACATTATTATAATATGAATAAGAAATTTTAAGTATTTAGGTAATTAAATATGTATGAATCTCTATTCAAAAAGTGTAATACCCTAGCAAATATAAACAAAGATACAAATAATAATCAAGTCATTTAGTACTTTAAGATTTCTATGTGCTACACCTTTATTTATCTATTCAATATAGCATGTCTATGTTTTATAGATATCAACACATCAAATCTAAAATTAACAGGAAGACAAAGGTAGAGAATAGTCAACATAACACTAAAAGCAACAGTGTAGGAGGGTCATCATCACCTGATAAAGACATAGCACACAACTATGCCAATCAAAGCAGAAATTGGGGAAATATAAGCACATTTGTGAAACAGAATAGAGAATAGAGAACTCAGAAATAGGATTATAAAATATAGCCATACTGATCATGTATTTTTTAACTAACTGGAAGGGTAACTGAATGATGAAAAGAAGGTCATATCATAAATGATGACTTCAAAATTAGTCATTTGCAAGGATAAAACTAGACAGTGGCTTAATAGTTTATAGACACATTTACTAAAGTTGATTATGTACTAAAGATCAAGATAGAAACTTAGAGACTAGTAGAGAAAGGGAAAACTATCCAAATGAACTTAATTTTTGTGATGAAGTTTTCAACAAAACACTAAAATGAAGAGACACAGATGAGAGGTGAGAGGGAGAATTAGTCTTATCCAGGGTTATATCCTGACACATGTGATCCAACCCCAAGTAGGCAGATCTAAACACATATACACATGGGCAATACTAAATGAACTCAATGGTTTGTATTTACATACACAGCTACAAATTTGTGTGTATATATATATATATATATATTCCTATAATTAAAGAAGAGCTTCTGAGTTTGAAAGTGGGTGAGAGAACAAAAGAGGATTTAGAAGGTGAATGGGGGTGGAAATTATGTAAATACAGTACTCACTTGTGAATTATTTTTAAATTAAAAAATTAAATTTAAAAGTAAGAAGAACTTGACTTTATCTCAGAAAAAAAGTAACTTTATTTCTCTTTTTTCCCATCCCCTCTTTCAGCAGCCACATAGATGGCTAGCTTCTTTCTCTCTTTAACTCCAGTAACATTAACTCTAATAACTCCAGTAACAGCAAGGTCAGTGAAATGGCTTGCCACACAAGCTGAGCAGTCTAAGTTTAGTTCATTAAGCCAAGTAAAAGTGGAAGGAGAGAAGTGACTTCATAAAATTGTCTTTTGACCTCCACATGGGCCCCACTCCACATCTAAAATATAGAAAGTATAAATAAGCAGTAGTTTTCTGTACAATGGAATATTACTTGGGTAAGTACAGGGTAAAGAAAGGATGTGTAAATTAAAAAGAGCAATATTTCATTTCACGGTTTGGGTTTCCCCAAGCAATCCCACCCAGAGAACTATGTTGTCCAGTTTAGAACATAGTCTTTTATGTAGTAATAAAAGGGCAAAACCAGCTAGTTTAGAATTATACCATGCAGCAAATCACAGATGCTACCATGCCATCACTGGAGTTCCCACCCATCATTCACTGAAAACAAATGGCTTCTAAAAAACCAGCCTCTTCTTTGTCATCAGAGCCCACACCATCCCACCCAACCATATAGGCAAAGTACATGCTTCCTGCCAAGCTGCAATGAACTGTCAGTGACCTATGAGCATTAATGACAAAGCAGATGACCCCTCACTTCACACACTTCCTTCAAAAGGTGAGACCATGCTTATATCCTTAATGATCTTTCATTTAAAGATGACACGTCATCCTGTGTGTCATTGAGTTTCAAAGAGTTGAACTCTGTATCGTTGTTTTGAAGCAGGTAAATCATTTCACAGGTCATGTAATTCTTCTTGAATTTACAGACACAAATTTTAAAGTTTACCTGACTTATTTATGACGATGAGGTATTGCAATAATTATTTACCATCTAGGAATGGAACCTGCCAAGACTTTCAGTAGATGCCTGAAGCCACGTGTAGTACCAATCCTTATGTTTACTGTGATCTTCCATCTATACATATTATCTTAAACCTTTACTGGAAAAAAAATCCTGAGAGAAATCTACTTACAGAAGAAAAATTAATTTGGGCTCAAAAGTTTGGAGGGTTTAGTCTGTGACATCTAGCTTCAGGCGGTAGTACATCATTGAGGTAGCACATAATTGATGTGGCCTATTGACCTCATGACTTCCAGGAAATGAGAGGAAGTTAATGGCTTTTTTGTTCCCACAATAGCTCAAGAGCACACCCACAATGGCCTAAAGTCTCCTAGTATGCCCCACTTTCTCAAGGTCTTACCACATCTTGATAAAGCCAAGATGGACACTGAATTTTAACATGGACCTTGGAGGGGAGAGAAATGCACAGCCAACACATATGTAAGATAGGGTTTAATTTATACATTAGGCACAGTAAAGGAACAATATAAATAAATATAATAAAATAAATCAATTATAAAAATGTATCACAACCAAGATTATAGGAATGGCTGTCTTTATATACATACTACAGATAGATAGGTAGATTATATAGACAGATGAGAGACAGAGAGACAGACAGATTAGATAGACAGATATTTGAGAGACAGACAGACAGATGATCATATCAGATTGTGGTTGGCCACATGTATCCAGAAGCATAGAAATAATACTGTAAAGTTGATAGTGACAGCTGTGTGTAGAAGATCATAACCATAACCCCAAACACTGAAGGCTCAAAGATGTCAAGTATCCGTTCATTCCAGTCTATATTTTTAGTTTAGAAGTCTGCCCTTAAAATGTGAACCTAATAGTAACATAGTCAAATGGATTTCTTTGGTATTAGGAATACAGCTTTGACTAAAGAAAAAAAAAGGCTTTGATACTATTTACCTCCCCTGCCTTTTATCTGTCACATACTTATTTCTCAAATAAAAATACATGTTAAGCACTCACTGTGAAGAGACAACAGCCCTTGAGAGAAAGGAAGTGATCGCTAGGAGCATTATGTCCCTACTCACTGCAGAGAAGAGGTACAGTGGAGTAACGGATCTCAGTCACAGAATCAAGAGTGGCATCCCAAGAGGAAAGGCAGGAGGACCAGGGAGAAGGAAAAGGACAAGAGACAAGATGGGAAGAGATGCAGCAAGCCAGGTGCTTGAGTGAAGGCACCCATTTAGGTCTTTGCTGCTTAGAGAAAGGAATGTTTCCTAAGACCTCAGGCCTTAGGCTTTGGACTACCCTCCACTTGAGAGTTCCTTTCTGTACTTGCTATGGTTCCTATCTCTTTGATAAGGAAACGTATAAGTTTGTGGTGTGTGTAAGCCAGACATAAGAGTCAAATCCTCATCTTTCTGCCCTCTAGAACCAGACTGAAGACTTAACTCTCAATACGTGAACCTTGGAGGACTTTTACTCCCAAACAACAGCACTTAACATCACTATGTATTTGGCACTTACCATAATGCCCAAGGTCCCTGGGGCTCTGAAATGACAATGCAGTTTAATATGATATTCTTTTCTTTGGGGAAAATGGCCTTAAAGACCATTTATTATTTTCCCCCAACACTCCCTACACTCCCTAAAGTAAAATAAAAGGAATAAATAAGTTAGGTGAAATGTGTGTGTGTGTGTGTGTGTGTGTGTGTGTTGCTTATAAAACTGGATTTTTCATATTATATTAAAATTAGATGCTTTTTCTTCCACAGAGTAGAACTTGTAATATTGATGACTCTAAGCCAGGCTTTCCACCCCAGCATGCAGCTATGTTGCCCTGAAGGGTGTATGATTTGGGACTCATTCATTCCCCAGGGACAGGGACAGCTGATGGGCAGCTAGATCCCTAAACATTCGAGTGGCTGCTGTCTCCCTGTCAATCCCTAGATTGACATCTTCAATTGCTATTTCAAGAACATGTCAGTCACAGCATCTCTAATTTGGTACTTTTATTCTTGAAATCATCACCCAGGAAACAGCACATAGAATAAGATATGAACACTCATGGTTTGTTCTTCCTTTACAACGTTATGCTTCTTTTTATAGTGTACTGAATGTGGACGCAAAAACCCATATAGCCTGAGTAACTATTGCCAAACATTTCAAAAACTATATGGTACTCTATGACTATCTCTTGAAACCTCCTGTTTAAAAATCAGACAAGAGGTTTTAACAAATGTGGAATGCAGTGATTTTTAGAATGTATATACTGCATCTTAAGCAGGTGTCTTTCTATTGATTTAGCTGGGAAGTCACAGACACTGAGGCCAGTGAACAGAGCTACAGCCATGCCCAGGACTCTTGTAAACATGGGTAAACAAGTCCATTTATAGTTGCTTTTATGGCACTTACAGTTAGTTTCTTGCTAAGAATGCAACCAAAGGCCTATATGAAAATAAAGACAGACACATGACCTGAAGCAGCCACTTCCCAGATCGTAACACTGTGTGGTGAGGTAGATCCTTCATTAGCAAACTATGGCAGTCATTTCCTGTCACATTAGCAAAAGCCTGAAACAAATAAAATTATCAAGAGAGAAGGTTAGGCATGCAAATGCTACATTGAAATCTACCATCTTCCAACATGGGAAAATACTTGAATGAGCTATTAGAATTTTGTTGACATAAAGAAGTGGAAAAACTTGGGGTTAAAGGTTTAAGTGAATATAGGGGGACTAGAAGAGGAGACAATGCAGAGTAGGCAGTCAAAATTAAGGATTCATGGAGATATTTCATCAAAATCAGTTATTTTTCAAAATAATTAAAATGTATAACACATTTTAAAGGAATTTGAACAGACATGCCATGCATGAGTGGATAATGCTGTTCCCAGAAGACATGGGTTACTATGGTGGTTTGAATGAGAAGAGCCCCCATAGACTCATATATATTTGAATACTTGATTCCCAGTTGATGGAAAAAATCAGGAGGGAAAACCTGGTTAGAGAAGGTATGTCACTGGGGGCAGGCCTTGATGTTTTAAAATTCCCATTCCATTCCCAGTTAGTTCTTTCTGCTTCATGCTCATAGATGAGGATGTGAGCTTTCAGTTGCTGCTCCAGTGCCATCCCTGCCTGCCTGCTGCCATGCTTCCCATCATCATCAGGGCATGGACTCATCCTCTGAAATTGTAAACTATAAACCCCAATCAGCTTTCTATTCTATAAGTTTCTATGGTCGTGGTGTCTCTTCACAGCAATAAAAAAGTAACAAAGATGGTTACTAAGTAAAAATCATGGAGGGGATACTTCCCTGTGAGTTATTGGTCAAGGACCCCAAAATAACACAGCTATTGTCATAACTGGATAGTGGGACCCTATTGCTGAAGATACCATTCTCTTTGGATACAGGGTATAGAGATATCAACCTTGACCTGACCAAGAAACTCTCTCCCTATTAGCTAACTCACATAGTTCTGGAAGACACAATGCAGGCTTCTACAAAGGAAAGTAAACCAATCGTCTTACCTAATGCTGGACTCTACTCACTACAATACTAATGTGTGAGACATGCAAGATGTATTCACTAGTGTAATAGTGGTATGTTGGTTATGGGGGTAACTACTTTCTTACTGGATTTAAGGCCTGCTCTATAGGAAGGATTTCATGCCTGGTACCACAAACCTGGTCAAGTCTGTGACTGGGGAAATCATAGGCCTCAGTGTGGATCATGCTATTGTTTTGACAGGTGGTTATATCATCAAACTGCCTGCTAAACATTTGTCCTTATGCCCATAGATTTGTGCTGCTAACAGCTTTGGTCACAGAAGACTCATTTTACAGTGGGTAAGTGGTTAATGCAGAGACTCAACACTGGTCGAAGTGATAAGTACAAGTAACCTGAGTGCTCAGTTGTGTATTGGTCATCTATTTCAACCTCCCTACCCAAGGCTCTAGAAACATTGAGGAAAGGGGGTTAAAATAATGTTAATAGCTTATAGATGGGAAGGAAAGCTATGAAATGCTGCCTTCTAGACATGGTTTGGCTGTTGCACATATAAACTCACAGCAGCTATGGCTACCAATGCAATATCAAATCAGTCAAAAATTCTAGGATGGTTCCTCAAGGAAAGGACACATGAAGCCCCACACATAGCAGACAAGCAATTGGTAGTTGATTGCCCCTGCAGAAAATTCTCCTTTTGGGGTATGAATGCTAGTAGGCTGTTCACGTCACAGTGGATGGCCACACACCCATATGCATATAGGCTACACTAATTTGGACTTAAGGTTATTAATAATCAGAAAATAAAAAGAGGACATGAAGCTGGGAGGGAAATGGGAGATAGTAGGGGAAGTTGGAAAGAGACAATGGTATATGAATATGATCAGGCTATTATATAAATATATGAAACTTTTAGATAGTACAGAACATTATTTTTTTAAAAAAATAGAATAGTGTAGGTGGGGCTCAGAAAGAACTAGAACCTTCCATTCTCTTGGTGGCCAGGTAAAATGCTATTGCTGCTGTAAAAAAAAAATATAATGGTGTCTTGGTTACTTTTATATTACTTTGATAATAAACCATGACCAAGGTAACTTATAAAAGAATGGCTTCACTTCGTACTTACAGTTTCAGAGGGTTAGATCCCATGACCATCGTGCTGGGGAAATGGCAGCTGGCAGACAGGCATGGCACTAGAAGAGTAGCTGAGAGCTCACATCTTGAGACACAACCACTAGGCTGAGACACAGAGAATGAGAAAGGCAGTGAATCCTTAGAAACCTCAAAGCCTGCCCCCAGTGACACCCCTCCTCCAACAAGGCCATATGTCCTAATTCTTCTTTAACAACTCCACCAACATGGACCAAGCATTCAAATACAGCGACCTATGGGGAGCATTCTCTTTTAAACCACCACAGATGTTTCTTCATACATTAAAAATAGAGTAATCCAGCATTTCAGCTTCTGAATACATACATAAAAAGGTAAAAGCAGAAAATCAAAACGATATCTATGAATCTATGTTAAAACAGCATTATTCATAAGAGCCAACAGGTAGGGGCAACCAAAGCAACAATTAATGAAGAAATAGAATGTGGTGACACATGTCTTGGGGGAATATTATTCAGAATAAAAAAGAGGAAAATTCTGATATGTGCTGTACTGCAGCATGTGATCATTGAGAACACTGCCATGAGTGAAGTTAAGTGCTTTCCTATGGACAAATCCCACTTCAGTCCACCGGTATGAGGTAGCTGCCAGAGCAGTCTGACACACAGAGACGGCAAGGACTTGGGAGGGGAATGAAGAGTAAGTCTAGTGGGCCAGAATTTCAGTTTGCCATGATAGGAGTTCTAGAAATGAAGATGGTGTCTATCCAACAAAATGGATACACTAATGCCCCTGCATTGTATCTATTTTTTTAAAAAAAGAAAAAGTAACAAAAGAAATACCACTGAGTCTGGAGATGTTGCCTGGAATCCCCGTCAAGGTAAGAGGATTGTGAGTTCAAGGCCAGCCTTAGTAATTTAGCCAGATTATGTCTCAAAAAAAAAAAAAAAAGGTGTGGCAGTCTGATCTGTATTTCAGTGGTAGTATACTTGCCTGGTATACATGCAAGGAAATCACTACGTTCAGTTCAAAGCATGACAAAATAAAGTAAGCAAATAAGTAAACAAAATGGTGGGGCTAAGATTCCTTCCCAGGGAAGATGTAATCGATGTCTACTTCTTCTCCTAAGATCCCAGTGACAAACCAACAGATGATTCCATTAAAGTTTACTCTGAGGAACCAATGAGTTTATTGGGCTTTCTAATAAAACATAGGTGAAGGTTACTTACAGGAGTGTGGGTACTCCTCCCTCAGTTGGCCGTACCTGGAAAGCCTTACCCAGCAGTTGCTTCACTGGAGCCCATGGCTTCCCTGGTTGTGGGTTTTTGTCTAGGTTTCCAACACTAGATGTGAATTTCTTTCTGTGAAGTAGACCTTAAGGTCAATCAGAAAGTTGGTGCTATAAACAAGCACCCCAGCCACTACACATTTTGCCTGGCATATTCATAAGGACACATACAGGATCCACAGCTGAGCAGGACCTTGGGACTTAATTATCCCCAGAATCCTTAGCAGTCTTCTGGAACCATAGGAACTTGCTTGAATGGAAGGGACACTTCTAACCCAGTCCTAGTTTTGCTTCTCCAAGTCCAGCAAGCCAAAGCATGCAACCTCTTCAGTAATAGTCTTACAATCCAGTTCTAGAAGGAAACCAACAACTACGGCAATAGCCTCTGTGGCCAAGAACTCCTAGGGCGGTAATCCACTCCTAACACTCTGATTCCTAATTAACCACCTCATAGCTTCTAGGTCTTGAACATTTACAGGGATAGGTTATGGAAACTTCCCCCCAAAGCTTTGGTGGGTATCATTTTTATCTTACCCAGCCATAGAGCTCTCATGAATTCCACAGTAACACTTAATTTTTCTATCTTTTGTGAATAATTTGTAATTCCCCCAATGCTTGCTTCTTCAGGCACACTTCATGTATCTTAAGTGAATCACCAAATATGAAAAACAGTCAAGGGTTAGTGTTATGCTGCCCGTATATAGTAAAACCTGGGTACAGTGGCTGGGCAGAACAGTAATGTAAAATCCCAAACCACCATCTTATAATGAATAGTGGGACTATGTAAATAACTAGAGCGAAGTACTTTAAATGTCTGGGTTATCTACTCCAAGCAAATGTCAGATGATCATAAAAAGTCACAACTGAGTGCTGTGGAATAATCCTTTTGTACACTGTGAAGATGTTTTGCTCTCATTGGTTTAATAAAAAGCCAACTAGCCAATTACTAGGCAGAAAGAGGTTAGATGAGAGAGCCAGACTGAGAGAATACTGGGAAGAAGGAGGATGGAGTCACCAGCAGACGCAGAGGAAGCAGGGAGTGAACATGCCATGCTGAAAAAAAGATACTGTCATGTGGTAGAGTGTAGATGAGAAATATGGGTTAATTTCAGTTGTAAGAGCTAGTTAGTAACAAGCCTAAGCTATTGGCTGAGCATTTATAATTAATAATAAGTCTCCGTGTGGTTATTTGGGAGCTTGCAGGCAGGGCAGAAAACTTCTGCCTACAACTGAGGAGATCCTGAAGTTAAACACAAGCAAGAGCTAACAGGGCAGAGGATTGTATCCACTAGGATCAGTTGTTTCCTCCACAGATCCATGCTGGGTACAGCATCGTGGACAGGAGGCACTAACTTAGCTTTTCACAACCCCCAGTTTTCTCTCTGAGCCATTCTACTCCATACCCTGGAGCACTTCCATGGAGCCTATGTGCATTTCTCTACTCTTGATGATCATGGTGAGCTGGGCATGTGCTGCACAGTCATGTACAGGGCTAATGGTAAAGGAGGTCCTGCTCTCCTCTGCTACACTTGCTGCCTAGGCTGATTCACTGGGTCAGAGAGGTTTGGGGAGAGCACTGTGACTGTAGCTGCAGCTGCAGCCTCTCTATCCACCACATCTGGCTTCTGGATGAGCCCCTGGATCGGCAAACTTTCACCACCATTAGCATAATTTTACAGGAGAGAAAGATGCCCTGCTTAGTCTGGATAGATAACTGTCTACCTCTTGGACAAGCTTGATCTTCTATATCTGTATTGCTTTATTGAGGAGGCCTGTTGTGGACTGCTACTTGAGCTTTAAAGCCTCCCAGAAGTTAATGAGCACAGAATAGGGCTGTCAATCTTTTCTTTAGGAACTCAGGCTCAACACAAATCTTGTCACATTTGCCCTCAAGTAACCCAGACATACCTCTTCCTCTGCTTTGCCTTTCAATTATCTCTTGCTGCTCTCCCACTTAACGGACACTCTTTCCATGCTGGTCTAAGTCACCTAGATCCTCCAAAGCCTCCTACTTCATACAGATCCTGCCTCAACAAAGGGGTCAGAAAAGCTGCTAAAGCTCCATGTCAGACTTGGGGTCCTACCTGGATGCAGTTCTTCCTGTGGAACACTTTTCCATCAAGCTCTGTGAACAGGGCATCATACACTGCTTCCCTCATACCTAGTTCCCTCAGTAGACTTTGTCTCTCTTTTGTTATCCCCCCCACCCCTAATGTCCATTGGATTTCCACTGGTGATGATCTAGTATCTCCAATAACATGTATGAACCACCCCATCAGGGACTGATTCCCCATGTACTGCCTCAGGTTATAAAGCTGTGTCTCATGGACAGATGGATGTTTGCATTACAGTTTCTGCAGGACTCAGACTGTTCCCATCTGCCCCTGTATTCCATGTCACAAGCCCAGCTGTGAGAGATTCTTTAATTGCTTCTTTAAAGCTTTCTCCCAAGTCCAGCAATTTCAGTAATGAATATTCTCTGATTACCATGGCCTCTTGCCCAGACCTCTATGTAGTCCTGGATCATGAATTCTTCCTTTCTCCATATCAAAGGTCAGCCTCTTGGCCTCTTGTCTCCACAGTTCTACAGGGACAAACTGCCATGTCGAAATCTCCTCTGCAAATAGCCCGCACTCACATAACTTGTTTCCTCTGCTTGTCTACTTCTCCATATTAGGGCTACCGTTGTTCTTCCATTTTGTCATAGCCTTCTGACTGTGCAAATGTTGCTAAAATTCCTGCCCAAGGGGAGATGGAAGCAATATTTATGCTTTATTTTAAGGTCCCAATGACAAACCGAGGAACTAGTCTACCAAAGTTCACTCTGGGGAACCAACAACTTCATTGGGTTCCCTTATAGAGCAAAGAGGGGGGTTACTTACAGGAATGTGGGCACTTCTCCCGCAACAGGCCCCACCTAGAAAGCCTTTAAACAACAGGGATAAGGGCTTCCCCACCGATGCATAGATGGAGTCCAGCACCTAGTCTTCTGCATGTATGCATATATGTATATCCCATTCTTGCTCTAATTCCCAATCTCCCTCTCTCTTTCTCTCTCTCTCTCTCTCTCTCTCTCTCTCTCTCTCTCTCTCTCTGTATGTATGTATATGTGTGTGTATGTATAGATAGATGATTGGTAGATAGATAGATAGATAGATAGATAGATAGATAGATAGATGACAGATTGATAGATGATAGACAGATACTCTAGCCCCTCCCCCATGCCATATTCAGTATTGCCAGTAGGTAGGGAGAAGCTAGATACCTGGCAGAGGAGGTGGCTATAAACTGTCAATAAACCCAGCCAGGATGATCTTTTTCAAGGGGAATGCATATGAGTTCTCCAAGATAGCAGCTGCTTAGGTCATAGACAGTCACCCACAACAAATGGATGAGTGGAGTTTGTTGGCCTCATTTATAACATTTGAGAGATTAAGGAAGTTCAAGCTCAGCCTGGGCTATATAGCAAGTTGGAGTCCAGCCTGGAGATAGTAAGACCTTGTCTCAATATAAAGGATGGAGACTGAAAAAAATTATTAATGTGAGAAGATAAAATTGGTGGTGAAAGATGATAGGTTTCATGTTTACCACTCTTAAAATTGTGTATTTTAATTCCTCAACTGTGTTTAATTCTATATTAATGTATTTTCTTTACAAACTCCAACTTTTCTTCAAAACATGAAATAATATATTTTGTAACATAGATAATAATTTTAATAGTGAATTTGATGTATAGTAACAATTTTAGAAATTATGAAAAATCATATTAGTAGTACATATATTTCTGATAGCTGAACTAATACAAGATTTTCACAAACTCATATTAAGTGAGGACCTGTGTACATAGGCTTGGGGGCCATGAATCCTGTAGTTAAAATAATGCTGTAAAGTTTGTCAATTATGTCAATTATTATGATCTTTTTCAACTAAATAATTTTATACAATATATATTGGTCATATATTTCCCCTCCCAACTCCTCCCAGATCTCCCCATGTCCATACCTACCCAGCTTCATGTTCTTTCTTTCTCATTCCCTCAAACCGAAAAACCAAAACCAACACCAACAAACAAACTAAAAAGAAAAACAATGAAACACAAAATATATACAAACAAAATAAAATGAAAAGTGAACAAAAAATGTTAAGTCCATTTTGTGTTGGCCAGCTACTTCTGGGCATGGGGCTTCCCTTAGATTATGGTTGCTATACCCAGTGACACTCCATTGGAGAAAACTAAATTTCCCTTTTTCAGCAGTTATCAATGACAAACATCTTCTTGATTAGGGGTAGGTCTTTGTGTCCACTTCCCCTTCTCCATGCTATGATTTTGTCTGGTTTGAAACTAAGCAGGTATTCTGTGTGTTGTCACAATCTCTTGTGAGTTCTTATGTATATCAGCTTTGTTGTGTTTGGATGATATGGTTTCCTTGGAGTTATCCACCATCTCTGGCTCTTATAACCTTTCCACCTCCTCTTCTGCATAGATCCCCAAACCTTGACAGGAAGAGTTTTATAAAGACGTTCCATTTAGAACTGAGTTCTCCAGAGTCAGTCACTATCTGCATGTTGGCCTATTGTGAGTCTCTGTGTTAAATGTCATCTACTGCAAGAAGTGGCTTTGCTGATGAGGGTTGAATCATACTCTGATCTACGGGTATAGAGATATGTCATTAGGAGTCATTTTGTTTCTATGTTCATTTAGCAAACTAATAACACACACGTATACATTTATATATATAATTAAACATAAAAATGAATTTAAAAATACTTTTAAAGAAATGAAATAAAATAAAGCAAAAGGAAGGAACTATAAGTCAACAGTGAACAAAATCTCCAGATGACAATTTCTTTTTTTTTCTTATTTATTTTTTTATTAAGAAAATTTTTCATTTGTTTTACACACCAAAGATCCCCCTCTTCCCTCCTCCCGCCCCCCCAGCCTCCCCCTCACACCCCACCCCCCACTCCCACCCACAAGAAGGCAAGGCCTCCCATGGGGAGGCACATCCAGGAGAGGCAAGTCTAAGCCCTTCCTCCTGCCTCAAGGCTGCACAAGGTATCCCATCATAGGTAGTCGGCTCCAAAAAGTTCACTCATGCACCAGGGATGGATTCTGATCCTATTGCTAGGGGGTCCCCCAAGCAGATCAAGCTACACAATTGTCTCACCGTGCAAAGGGCCTAGTCCAGTCCCATGTAGGCTCCACTGCCATTGATCATTGGAGAAAAGTTCTGTGATGACAGTTAGGGTATTCACTGGTCTAATCTCTGGGGCAAGTCAGTTCAGTTCAGGCATCCTCTCCATTATTGTTAATAGTCCAGGCTTGGGGGGGGGGTCATCCTTGGGGATTCCTGGCAACTTCCCTAGCACTGAGTTTCTCTTTATCCCCATGATATCTCTCTCTATCATGGTATCTCTTGCATTGCTTTCCCACTCCTTCCCTGTTCCAGCTCAACCATCCTATTCTCTGAAGAAAGAAATTGAAGAAGATATCAGAAAATGGAAAGATCTCCCATGCTCATGGATAAGAAGGATTAACATAGTAAAAATGGCAATCTTACCAAAAGCAATCTACAGATTAAATGCAATCCCCATCAAAATACCAATACAATTCTTCACAGACCTGGAAAGAACAATACTCAACTTCATTTGGAAAAAAAAAAACCAGGATAGCTAAAAGAATCCTTTACAACAAAACCACCTCTGGAGACATCACCATCCCAGATATTAAGCTCTACTATAGAGCTGTAGTAATAAAAACAGCTTGGTATTGGCATAAAAACCGACATGTGGACCAATGGAATAAAATTGAAGACCCTGACATTAACCCACACACCTATGAATACCTGATTTTTGACAAAGAAGCCAAAACTGTACCATGGAAAAAAGAAAGCATGTTCAACAAATGGTGCTGGCATAACTGGATGTCAACATTTAGAAGACTGCAAATAGATCCATATCTATTGACATGCACAAAACTCAAGTCCAAATGGGTCAAATACCTCAATATAAAACCAGTTACACTGAACCTGATAGAAGAGGAAGCAGGAAATAGTCTTGAACTCATTGACACAGGAGACCACGTCCTAAATATAACACCAGTAGCACAGAAAATGAAAGAAACAATTAATCAATGGGACCTCCTGAAACTGAGAAGCTTCTGTAAGGCAAAGGACACAGTAAATAAGACAAAACGACAGCCTACAGAATGGGAAAAGATTTTCACCAGATGACAATTTCTAAAAATTTTTATTTTAATAACTATTTCTAAAACTCATATATTTATAGGATAATTTATTAGGATGCTCATTTCATTTGTGTCCAGGTTAGATATTTTGTTTTGCTGCTTTATCTGCCTATATTAGATTTAATTTCTTCATTACTCTAAATGACAGCTTCATGTATATTATATTAACCTAACCCATGTTTACTGATGATCACATTCAGCTAGAATGTATTTCTCTAATTATTTTACAATCCCACAAGTGGTCAGAGATCCAGGCATCTGCCCAGCCATCAACATCATCCTCTGTAGTTATCCAGCTGTGTAGCAGTGTTGGTGTGGGGTTGTGGGGGTGCAGATGTGAGTGTGTGGGTCTGCAACAGATCATACACCAATGTTCTTCAAATGATGATGAAATTGCAGTAGACAAACCCTAGGAAGGTGGAAATAAGCAGACACAACTCATGACACAGCAGCACAGTACAGGGTGGAGCAGTGACGGGGAGCTGTGCCCACTGCGGCTACCCAGCATCACCATGATGATGTCATAGTACACTGTCCTAACCTGGAAACAGACTGCAATTCCACACTCAAAGTGCAGCTTCTGCTGAGTTTCTGTTGTGTTTGCGCCACGGAGTTGAACCATTTTTACATCTTCGATCTAACTGCTCAAGGACGGGTAGCTAAATAGATGACACTTTAGTCGATACAAAGATAGCAGAACAGCCTACCTCTACTCTGCCCACCTGTGACAGCACTCCACAGACTCTGCATTACCCCTGTTCGAAGAAACTCTGAGCCCAGTTTTCAGTGAGCCCAGCTACCTTTTTGTTTCCTCTTACATCACAAGTGAGTAACCATTGACTAGAAGTCAGATAATGTCACTTATTAGTTGACTGATCTATAAATGTATGAGTTCCTTAGTCCAGCTCCCTAAATGAAGCTATCCACATGGATGAGCAGAATCATAAGAGATTCAGAACACACAGATACAGAAGCAGACACTGGAGTAGTTTTTCTATGAGGGATTCAAAGGATTTACTTAAGCCCCATCTTCTCTCAACAGACTCTGCTTAATTAAGGAGCCTACAATTACACAAAGTCGAAATTACAGTTGTATTCTTTTCCCCAAAACAAATATGGTTCCAACTTTGGTACTTCAAAGGAACTACACCCACACCTGACATACCAAGTTAGCAACCATTGCTAAACCTTAAGCAGATGCCCACGTAATCAGGCTAATTTGTATTTAGTTTGTTAGATTTACTCCTCAGAAGCAGAGGTGCACTCACAGGAGGGAGGCCACCACTTAAATGCATGACGGTCAGGGTTCCAGATTGGCCGGGGTTGGGAACTAAACACATGAGAGTATGTATGCACTGAGACAGCATACCACCACCAAACAAAACCTGACACACAGCCAGTCACCCTGGTGCATGCCTATAATCCCAGCAATTGGGAGGCAGAGGCATGAGGACTGCCATGAGACAGACCTCTGGTCTTAGTATCAAGTCCCAGAGAAGATGGGAGTTATACAGTGGAACTTTGTCTCATAAAATGGAAGAGAGGAAAAAAGGAAGGAAAGAAAGGGGTAAAATTAGCACAGTGGCCGGTGTTTCCTAGAGTAGTGGGACAAAGCCCACAGGATGGACAACTTTCAGGCTAGAGTCTCCTTGATACAGATTTATTTTTAGGAATGGGCTTGGAATTGTGGAGGGTAGCGAATCTACTCTCTCTATGTATTAATGTACACACGCGCACACACACCGTTAGCTCTGATCCACATTAACTCTGTAAGAAAGCCACTCATCCAGTTGGGGACCCCTCAGCCATTGGTTCATAGTTCATGTGTTTCCATTTGTTTGGCTATTTGTCCCTGTGCTTTATCCAACCTTGGTCTCAACAATTCTCGCTCATATAAACCCTCCTCTTTCTCACTAATTGGACTCCCGGAGCTCCCCCCCCCCGGGGGGGGCCTGACCGGGTCCTGTGCTCATTGCATGAGTTGGCTGTTTGAAACCTGGGGCTTATGCAGGGTCGCTTGGCTCAGCCTGGGAGGAGGGGAGGTTGATCTCAGTCCTGGGGGGGGGAGGCTTTGCCCTGGAGGAGGTCAGAATGGGGGGGGGGCTGGGGAGAAGGGGAGGGGGTGGGAGGGGGGAGAACAAGGGAATCCGTGGCTGATATGTAGAACTGAAGTGTATTGTAAAATAAAATAAAATTAAAAAAAAATAAAAAAGAAAGCCACTCATTACCAATCTTACCTCTCCTGGTGGTTAACAGGCTGAAGCACAAACGCCGAAAGAAACAAGAGGAAGGTGCATCCCATGATAAGGGAGAAGCAGCAATTGATGGAATGTGGGGTGTGCAGAGCTCCAGGAGGAAAGTGGGTACAGGAAGAAAGAGAAGAATGCAGTGTTGGGCTGAATCAAATGCAAAATCAAAATCTACTTTGAATAAAGGTACAAAGGAGATGTTAATACAGTTATTGAACAGTCTGAAAGACACCTATACAGAACTATATCCCATGGTTAGATTCTGTTTGCTAAGCTCAAAACCTGTCAAACTACCTCTCTCATCTCTGTGAATATCTCTTTCAGCTATCAACCCCAAATCCTAAACTACAACTTCTCCACAATTCTTTTCAGATACCTGTACATACATGGGTTACAATCTCAATAAACGGCAGTAGCACCAACTCACAAGGAAAGACAGAAACACGGGAATCACCTGGCTGGCTTCCTTATAACTTACGCTCAAGCAAATGTTGGTTCATACTCCTAGAGCACCAATATTCTTGAATCTCCTTAATGCTCATCCCAACCAACAGTTTGTTACTGTCACTATGGCCAGGAGTTGGCACAAATATATGCACCAATTAGTAGCTAATAATTGAGTTGGTGTATTTTATTGATAAATATAATTAATGTGATTTATTTACATTAATACCAAATGTTGACACATTTGCTATGAATTCCATCCATTTTGTCCTTAGAACAAATTTAAAGTTCTTAAACAGGCACCAAGTGAAGGGCATTCTACCCCTTCAGCTTCATCTTTTCCAGTTATTTCTTTCATTCTACATAATCCAGGCCCTTTTACCCTAAGCCCTAGGCCTTACCACAAAGGTTTATTCTAGCAAAATGTGTTTCCAACATCTCCAGCTAGCTACCTTCACTCACCACGCATTGGCCCCAGCTGTTCACATTCTAGGAGGCTGAACGGTGCCTCTTGTTAGTCTGTCGACCTGTTATTTGCGCTTCTGAAAAATTGCACTGCATGTAGCATTCATTTCATTCATCATTACTGGGGGTTAAAGCCTTCCCCAGTGGACTTTCAAGTCTTTCCAAATAGAAGGCAAGGCAGGTTCTTCCCCAACTATAATGACAGAAGCAAACATAGAATCTGGAATATCACAGATATTCAACAGATGCTCATTCAAACAGATTAAAATTTTAAGTGGGTGAGTCACCTGACATGTATGACTATTGAACAATGGAAATTGGATTTGCACATTCAAGATGAATTAAAGAAAAAACAGTTGGAGCCTAAAGTAATTGGCAAAAACAGTGCAATAAATTGGACAGTGCAATTGTATTTCTGTGAGATCTGTGATCATGTCATTTGCCCCAGAGTTCTATAATTGAAAATAATTGACAGATGCTATAACTTTTCCTATGGTTGAAATGAAGAGAGCATGTGTGCGCATCTGCTGAAACCATACATGAGTCCCTGGTTTCAGTTCTAAATACCCTCCCTGAGTGAGGGGAGCAAGCATGATTTCATCATATTAGATCATGTGGACTATAAATTTACCCAGCTTAATATTTTGTGTGGAGAATCTTTACCCACACAGTGATGTGATTTAAGCAATGATGACCTCTTAGCATAAAGTTGTCAACACTCATTGAAATGCTTCTGGACAGACCACTCATCAGATAATTAAAGACGTTTGATGGAAATTCAGAGAGTGCAGCCAAGTCACTGATGTAGATAGGTTTGTCATTCCCAGAGAAGAAGCAGGAAGTAAGACCCCATTCAAAGGTACTCTGCCTCTCTGACCATAGATCGTAGGACCACCTGTGGGCTCTGTGACTTGGTCAGTTATATGGACAGTCTGTGAAGACAGGAGTTCATGTGCTATTTTTACAGCCCAGTCACCAGGGCTAGGCTCAAGTCCAAGACACGTCATCACAGGTGTAAGACATTCAGGAAACACATGAAGTGATTTTCAATGTGAGTGGAGGTGTTTGTACATCTGTGTATATAAGACACAAACGCACGTGTTGGACTAGGCCTGCTAAGGGACTGTCTGTGTCATTCTCTTCCACTCTACATCTCTTCCCCCATGAAAGTCTAAGGGGCAATACATGTGGAGCTGTCACTTCTTGTGACAGGCCCTTCTTCATGAAAGCTCTTGGAACCACTGACAGTCTTTTTTAGTTACCTTTTTAAAAGAAGTGTGAGCAGACGGGGTAAAGTCTAAAGTAATGAAGAAAAACTATGAAGTGAATGTGCGAACCAGAAACAGCCATTTTTACTGCCATGTTCTGCACATAACTGCACAGTTGCACTTGCACAGAGTTACAGTACAGGGTTTGTTTGCACAGTATTCACCACAAACACGTGCTCACACATTGCACTAATCATCACAATGAATTTCAATGGGATTATAATTTTCATAATTTATCTACTAGCTGAGTTAATGAGAAGATGCTTGTAAGAAAAAAGCAAAAATAAAATAGAAAGGACAGTGGTTAAATGGGAAAAAATGAACAACAAAACACTATAGCTGTAGCAGTTCTAAGGACGGTGACTTATGGTAGCCAGTTAAGCTAATGTTTAGGCCCAGTACCCCACGAGCCTCAGTCATTTGAGCAGGTGGTGGTACCACTCTCATTGTTTTGAGTGGCACCTGAATGTCTCATGATATCACTCAATAGTCTTCTGTCTTCATTCACCAGTGCTGTTCACATGGGCTTGACGGCACCTAGCAAAATAGCATCTTTGGCTTTAAAATCTTCCAGGAAAAATTCAGTCAAGGGAGATGCCCAAGTTCTACTAGGTTTCCATCTACACTTCCATCTATCTAGTCTGGATGACAATCACATGGATATCAGCCATATTCACAATTATCTGCCATGTCATGAGGTTTTCAGGATGACTCGAATTCTGAATTGCTTTACACGGTGTCCACAACATCTGGAAAGAAAAGTGAAGTCCCCACATCGTGTGTCTTAATTTTAGTCATTTTCTAAATTCCTGGTGGTTAAAAAAAAATAAATTCTTCTTTTACCTTATAGAGTTCACAGTCCCTATGTGATTCAGTTTTGAGACACAAAAGTGCTGGCGCACTATAATTACTCCCTCACTAATATACCATATCTATTCATCCCATGTCAGGAAACTGTGAGAGGTTAGTCAGATGATGCTGCTCCAAAACTCCTGAGTCTGGGCAATGCATGGTTGAGTTTTCCTCAAGAGCAAAATCTGCATGTTTTGTGGAATTTTGTAGCACCCTGAGCAAGGCAGAGAGGGAAGGGTCTAGCATGTACTGGTAGCAAGTATTCCCTACCAGATCCAACCAAAGCTCAGTCTCACCAGAAACAATTAGAGGGAACACAGTATCTGGTATTACCTCAGCTAAGGAGTCAGGCAGACCTGAAACGCTCCCCCAGCTGCTGTCTGCTCCTGGGCTGGGAACTCTCCTGCTGAATGTTCTTTAGAGGCAGACAGCAAATACCCCAGGCATTGTCTCTGTCTCAGTTGCTCAGCTCTGACCTCAAAGCTCCAAATCAACCACTAGTTATTGAATATTCTCTTCTTGTTTATGGGTCCAATGAGAATTTATCAACACCACAATTGTCATAAAAGTGTTTGGGCCTCTTTCTAGCTCCTAGACGTTCCAGAGGTAAACAGCTACAGCCAAGTCTATCTCCAATCAACCCACCATGATGTTATGGGTTCTGGTGCCATGGAGGAAGAAAATCTCCAAATTGTATCACAAAGAAAACAAACAAAAAGATAAACAGCATTATTTTATGCTAGACACTCAAGTCTGGCACCAGAGATCGACTCTCACTACAACAATGACAGTAACACCAGAATTGCTTAATATAGAATATCCCAACAGGAAGTGTCACATTGTGGTGGTTTGAATGAGAAAGTTCTCATAGGCTCAAGAATTTGAACAGTTGCTCCGTAGTTGGTGGTGCTATTTTTGGGAGGTTTAGGAAGTGTGGCCTATTAGAGGAAGTATGCCACTAGAGGCAGGCTTTGAGAGTTTAAAGCCTTGTGCCATTTCCAGGTCACTTTCTCCACTTCCTGCTTGCAGTTCAAGATTGCTCAAGTTTGTGATTCCAGCCACCATGCCTGACACTTGTTGCCACTCTTCCCTGACATGATAGACTATTATCTCTCTGGAACTATGCTGACCAGAGCCTACTTGCCTCTTCTGGTACTTTGAATTTTTTTGCTTTTCCTCTTAAAGCACCCATCCTCACCATTGGCTGACCCCCATGCTTAACTCAAAAGGACGTGACTTTTTCCTTCTCTCCTTCATTTTCCTCTGGGACGCTGCTAAGACTTACAGCTTACCTGCTCTGGAGTATTATCCTTCTCAACTCTAATAAAATTGTCCTTGAGCTTCCATTCAAGCCCATTTTAAAAATTCTTTTATTAAAGAGACTAAGAACCCCAAGATGGGATCCTGATTTCCCCAAGACCAAAAGAATAAGTGGAAAAGTAATGAAAAGGAGCACATTCTGGCTCATTCCTGTCCTCTGTCCTGTGTCCTTTGTTGGCCAGAGTCCACTGTGAGGGAAATAAACAAAGACCAATTGACCAAGAACCACAGGCACTGCCAACACTTTGAAGCAGCCACTGGCACTCTTGTTTGGCAGAGACACAAGAGCAGGCAGGGAAAAGAAGAAGGGGGAAGCTTCTCAGCAGAGCAGAGGAGGTTCCTGTCCAGGGTACCCAGGTGGAGGCTGCTGGCATGAAGACTCTGGAGGCAGATGGCAAGAAGCAGGCCTTCCTATGCAATTGGCTCAGCTTGCTCCAGCTGATCCTGAGTTGTGGTGTGAACAGCAAAAATCAAAAAATCTGGCAGCCATTGGCCAGGTCCTGGCTAATCTTGGCTGATTGCTGCAGAAATTGTGGTCTCGGTTTCTACAGGAATTCCAGAATCCTATCATCAAACATGATCTAGCACTGCACGTTTATACATTGTTTCTCACCTGGGTGACCTTGTTGTAGACAGTATACTGAGGGTGAGAGAAGAGCATGTGGGGTGCATAGAGGGGAAGAAAAACAACCCCGAAAGTCAGAGGTTGAGACTCAAATATTGGAATGAAGACTGCATATACATATGCCCTCTTGCATGTGCTCACACACACATGCACGGCATCCACATGCACTTGAGCACACATAAACATATATATGCATACATGTATGTGGACTCACATGTGTTCACACATGGCCACTCCTAAAGCTTCAGGACAACCTATCTCCTATTGCTACCAGAAGCCCCCTTGGGGTGTTCCAGGGGAAAAATCTTCCTTCCTGCTCAATGCAGAGAGTGCTATACCTCTCTTAGCTTTGCCCAGTGTGTGCAAGGGAGAGCCTCTGTTGCAGCCTTTGAGCATTAACATCAATGTTCCCTCCCTACCATTTCCCTTTGCCAGTTAACGGTCATACTGTGGGCCCATCTGTTTGAAAAGAACCAGCTCATTCCTATCATTTAAGCTGGATTCCATCTTAGTCTTCCATCATCCAGTGGTCGATAATGGCAATGAAGTTGGTGATGAAATCAGTCACCTCCAGGATTAGGCAAGTGCTTATAATGTTTCAGTCTTCTATTTTGTCAGATTCCATATTTTCTCGTGCCTTTCCTTCTGGAGTTTTTGAGGTCTCAGTCTCAGAAAGAAGGGCATCTTGTCTGCCTGCTGGAACCTCCCTTTTCTTAGAAATATATGGTTGTTGTTAATGACCTGTGTCCACTTCTAAGAAGGGATTCTCCACTGAAGCACCACCTTTGAAGGTCTATATTACTTTTAGACGCTATTTAGATATAAATAGGGGCCCCCTGGACTCTACCTCTCTGAAGCTATGAGGAGAACTCCCTTGCCAAGAGTCAAATTCCTCACCGGGACCCATTTTCCTCTTTCCCTATTTAGAACATCTTACCTTCCTGTGCTACTGCCCATCTGCTTCTCAGATGTACAGCCTCAAATCTTTCGATGCAAACAGTGCAGTAAACCACAACTGGCATGAAACACTGGCTTTGCAAATGTGACTTTCGGGCTCCAAACACAGTAATGAATAGCTCACCTCCAACGGCTTTCTGAGGGACAATACACAGTATGTATAGGTAGCAAACACCTAAATTCTGGATCTAACACTGTAAGAACACATAGAGTACAGGTTTTCTGTATAGTATAGTTCAGCTTTTGAACTGAAAAGTCATCATGAACCTTCTCAGTCATAAATCAGAGGCCCAGAGACAGCCTCAGGTACTATACTACCCAGGGTTGCCTCGGAGCCTTGGTGGATGAAACTTTATTCAGTTTCAGTGGGCACACCATTATAATTTGGATCTAGATTACCTCCCAGAGGCCTATGTGTTGAATGTGTGTTCTCCAGCATATGGTCTTACTGAGAAATGGCGGCACTCTTCGAAGGTGAGACCTAATGGGAGGAAATAGGTGTAGGATGTGTCCTTAAAAGAATTTGGACCCTACTTCCTTCCTGCTTCACTCTCTTACCCTCACACTGCCATAAAGCAAGTAGTTTCTTCTGCTATGTGCTCCTACTATAATGTACAATTTCAACCAGATGCAAAAGTAACAGAGCCAAGAAACCATAGACTGAAGAGTCAGAAACCATGTGCCAAAATAAACCTTTGTTTTGTATAAGCTGATAAGTGCAGACATTTGTTACAAGAAAACGAAGCTGACTAATACCATGCTGTCAGGGTGAGCCAATCTCTCTCTCTCTTCTCTGATGGTGACTAGACGGCTCATTCCACTTCCTACCTCCCTCTGCTTTCAGCTTAGCCTGCTGCCAGGACATACTGTGGTCTCCTTTGCCTGTTCATGTGCTGAATCCCCAACACTAAAGGGAACATTAATACTATTATAATAATGTTAGACTGCATGAGACCTTTGAGCAGTGACTGGAACACCTGGATAGATTTCTTATGAAAAGGGCCCTAATGAGCTCTGTATCCTACCATGTGAGAATATGCAGAGAAGACAACCAGCTGCCTATGAACCAAGGAGCAGCTCTTACCAGACATTGATGTGCTGATGCCTTGGCTTAAATCGCTCAGTCTCTAGGATAATAGGAAACAAATTTCTGTTGTGTGCAAGCCATTCTATCTATGCTATTCTGCTATATGTCAAGACAGTGTCCCTATCAAAGAGATCTTAGAAACTTTTCTGATTCTCCTTCCACCATGTATGGTATAATAAGACCATACATAATAATAATAAAAAGCCAGGAAGAGCACCCTCACCAGAGCTAGCATGACCAGGAAGAACACTTTCACTAGAGGCCAACGCGGCCAGGAACAACATCTTCACCAGAGGCCAGCATTATTTCCACTATCTCAACTACCAGTTCAGGGAAACTTAATTTTCCATTTCTGAATTTCTTCCCTTACAGAAGATAACCAGAGTTTGTCATTAAATATCACTTGTAAAGGCCAACTGTTTGCAAGGCTATCAGGATCCCTACAGTGCTACCTCCAGACATGCCCTTCATCAGGCATGAGCAGGAAGGAAGGAAAAAAGAAAAGGAAAGGCCATATTTCTACATCAGTCTCTGGGTGAAGCTGACATGGCTGCTCCAGGACTTCCCTAGGACCTGAATGGTAACGATGGATCCCATGAATGTGCACACACACACACACAAACACGTATACATGTACCTCACAGATGCATGCTACACATGCATTCACACTCCCTGTTGGCCTACTTGGCTTTTACATTGCCTTGCAAATGTTTGTATTTAGCTTACAACTCTACCCTGGCCCATAGCAATGACTCAGATCTGAGCATTGGTGACATCCTAGAAACTCAGGCATGTTATCTTTTATTACAGAAGTAACTGTTTCTATTTCCTTTCCTGTTAGCCATAGTCCTCATATCAGATTGTTGAACTACTCTATGTTGAGCTTACCCAGTAGGATTGGGGCTAGACTGACATAAATTACTGGTTTGCTGAACCCATTTCTGAGCATTAGCCTGTCCTGCACAGAGCTCAGGCCTGGCTCTTCAGACTCCAGCAAGTCTCTGCCACATCCCTCATCTGGACTCATGGCTACACAAGCGAGAATCAATAGAAGCAGAGAACCCTGATGTGGTAATGAGTCTAGCTGGGTGTCAGCCACTGTCTGTCATTCCAGAGATGTTCATCTCTGTTTGGGTTAGAAAATTGTGGCTTAAATTCTACTATGTCTAATACCAAAATTGTTATATTGTCTTTTTAGCAGTTTGCTTGCTTGCTTATTTATTTGACCTGATGTATTTTAACAACTTTTATTCTTGCCTTCTCTCTCTAGTAGATTTCCATTTTGCTTTGTTAATCAAACAAAAACCACTCCATTTTTCTCAGATCTTAGGTAGATCTACTCATATGCTGGAACAAAATGCTGGCTCCATCAGATTACTCTATTGCCTTTGTAACTTTCAACTCCAGTCAGTTCTTTTTCCACAAAAAAAAAAAAAAAAAAAAAAAAAACCTAATGGTTGGAAAACTCAAGAGAACTTGTGGATCATCCATGTAAAATGATCAGTCAAGTGCAGCCCTGAAGTCCTCCACTGAGGTCAACTTTCTACGAACTTTTTCCAGTGCAGCTTTGTCCACACTAACTAGTCCAGGGCTGTGGATAGTGTATCAAGAATTGAACCTGGACTCTGAAGTTATATTTGCCCATCCTGCCTCCCCATGAGGACAGGACAAGATAGAGATGGACCTCATGTCCCAGGTCTCCCATGCTCCAAACTCAGCAAGTTTTCTGTAAGTCACACAATGTCGCACAGAAAGAATGGATGTTCTGTTCCTTTGGGACCAGGGATCTTGTCACTAACCTGGTGAGTTACAGACTCCTGGCAAAGGTGACATAAGCACCTAGGCTCATACAGAACTCTGCCACCAGTGAGTCACATACCCTGGACCATGTGATGGCCCTTTCTCTGTCTCTCATGTAGTTCAATCACTGTATACTAGAAATTGACTGCCATAGTCACAGTGCAGAAGCCTGAAATCTTCCAGGATAGTTGTAATGTGATTCAGTGAAGGCAGAAAATACGGTTCCCCATTCTGCTTCAGTATAAGGATAAGAATTGTCAGTGCCGTGTGCTACCATTGTTCTTAGAACCACGTACTCACTCAGTAAACAGCAATAATTGTTATCACTCCTTCGTTTTCTGTAAAATTCATCTGCTAATGCCTTCCCAGTGAGAAACCACTCCAAGAATTTAGAGATTAGTGAAGGAAAAACTGTTTAATAATAAAGGGAAAACTAGCACGTTACTGGTTCTGGCTAATACATAAAAGGGAACGAGCCCCAAACAGAAAACTTTATCAGCTTATATATGTCTTAGATTTATACATTCCACACATGAAGTTCATTAAATTCTTTTCACATCACAGCTCCAAATCACATTTTGAATAATCCAAAGAGAGACAGGAGACTGCAAATCTGGCCATTTGGAAAAAATGGGAGGTTTATGCAGCAAAGATATTGCCAGAATTAACTTTTTAAGTAGACTAGCATTGTTCCTTTTGAGTAGCTGTTACCCAGAGCCATCCTGCACACCTAGCACATTATGCTTTTCCTGATAAAGACAACATAGACTTGATTGTAGACCTGGGCTCAATGACAGTTGTCACCTGGTACTAAGCCCTTGAGCTGCCCCTAAGAGGCATAATAAGCCTAATAGCTATTTGAAAGTTGGTGTTGTCTCTTTCTGTTACGGTAATGGAAACTCATCGGAGGTCAGTCTTGGTGACCGAACATTAGCAGAAATTTTCCTACAGTTTCTAAGAAGCCTGCTCAGTGCACTACTTATCTCTCGCCATATTGGAGGCAGTGCTCCTTGGCTAAATTCGACTTTGTATGACAACATTTCCTAAGCAACTTTATTAGCATATCATTTATAGCGTAAGTTTAACTACTTCAATTTTGTCTGGTATCATTCCCCCTGTTGGAGATATTAAAAATCTTTTATGAAGCTCCAATTTAAAATTGTGTGTCATAAGGACCTGGACATTCAGGGTCCTCTTGTTTTACCTCTTGGTAAGTTGGCTCCAAGGTCAGAACCCTTTATAGCTTATGGCCTCTGTTTGAGAGGTGACAAACTAGGCCCAACATTGCAGGATGCATGGTCTGAACAATAGGTCTAGGAAGATCAGAAGAAAGAGCCATGTCAGAGAACACCCAAGCTTTGCAATTTCAGTAGCTTCTCCAAGCATATGAAGAACTCTCTAGACCCTCCATATGTATAAATGCTTTACCAGATTCTGACCACTCCCGATTTGTTAGCATGATCAAAGCACTCTTTATTCAGAAAGGCACACAGCCCCCTTTTTCCCAGCAGTTAGTAGATTCAGGCCCTTTACAAAGTTGTAAGACTTTGTTCATTTGCAAGAGCATATTTATATCACCTACAAGAACCAACCATTATTTGGATGCATAGCCAGGCACAAACTCATTAAAGAAGTTAGATAATATTTTTTTAACAAATCTATTATTCCCTCATATAGCAGAGCTAATGAAATTCTTTGTGTCAGAATCCAGTCCTGGGGAGCCATCGAGGCTAACACTATAGGAAGCATCATGGCTAATATTGCCCATAAGCCTAAAGAGAGAAAGAGATGCTGTGATCCCTACTTCCAAATGCCTCCTGTTGAGTTCCTCAAGCCTCTGTCACATGTAGACCCATTGATTTCCAGGTTTGTAAAGTGAGAAGGACTGAAAAAGCGGGCCCTGCCGTCTCTGGAAGGTGACTGACTGAGGCTTGTCTGGGTGGACTTTCACAGTCCAGGCCTCCTCCTCCTCAGGCAACGTTGCTTTCTTTACTCAGGGGATGGTGGATCCACAGGATGATGCCTGCAACTTTGTTTAAATGATGGTCCATAGTTCAGTCTGCTTAGCTGACTGGCCCTGTGACAGAGCCTCTGTCTTATGTTATTTAAAGCTTTCCCATGGTCTCCTTATAGACTCAGGTGTTGACCTCTCAGCCTGAGAGTGAAAATTGAAAGACAGAGTAAAAGCCATGGCAAAGGCAACTAGCATTCAGGTACCATACCACTCAGTGGACTCGGGTACAAGATTCCCCTGTTCACAGCATCCTCACGTGTTAGTTCAGGAGACATTGACTGCAGAGTAATTGCTAGGTACCTCTCCATTGCTTGTGATATTTAGGATATGGATGTAGACTCTAACATCCTCCATTTTTCCAAGAGAAGCCATTCCCCTATCATGTGAGATATGGGGAGTAATTCATCTTCTCTACAGATAGGGAGGAGGCTTGCCTTCACAGCCAGAGACAGTTGCAGCAGACTCTGGCAAGTTTTATTTCCTCATGCATCCTTATCTCATATTGAGGCTAGCATGTGATTTACTCTGATGGGGTCTGTGTCCCATCCAAGATTAAAGACATGACTTGAGCCTAGAGATGTCTTGCCGTGGAAGTACATTGTAAATTTAACCCATTTTACTCAAGCACTTCATTCTTCATAACTAGTTGTTTTTAATACACCTGATTTTGAATATTATTTTAAATAATATTAAATAACTAATCTAGAGTTTATTTTTTAACTTGTTTGCAGTTACCAGTTTTAGGCTTAACTTTTACAACACATACAGAGGACCATATAATGGCAGAAATAAATTGTTCTCTCCCTCCAAACTTGTTTCTGTAAATGAATTACATTTGTACTTATCATGACTACAAACACAGTTCTAGGAACATTAAAGACATTTAATCATGTCTTATAAAATGACCAATCGTTAACTTTTATGTCTTAACTACCTTTGTTTCAACAGTGTATAATAAATCATCAACTCTCACAAGATTAGGATTTTATAAACTAAGGTAAATTTATCCATTAATATTTTAAATCTTAAAAATCACATTTTTAACCGAAGCTCTTTTAGTGGCAAAATACACTTTAAACCGCAAATACAGTCCATGGATTATCTCATTTTCCTGGTACTTTTATTGTATATTTTTACAATAATCACTCTGAGACCAGCTGCCTTGAACTCATAAAGATCCATCTACCTCTGCCTCTGGGGTGCTGGGATTAAAGGTGTGTGCCACCACTGCTCAGCAATTTAACCGATCTTTTATGTTAGGTAGCTCATTTTATCACAAATAATATAATTACAGAAGAGAACATTGAGGTTGGCTCTCGTAAGGAAACATTTATACAAATAAAAAGGAGTACAATTAATTCTTATCATAGATTCTCCAAATAGCTGAATCTCAACAAAGCTAGCAAAGACATAAATGACTAGGCAGACATCTTTAAGTCAGTCTTTGTAAACATGAATAGACCATTATAACCATAAGAACATTAATAATTTTTAACTGTTAAGTATAATATCTTTAAGTCTCATTCTCCATAAATCCTGTACAATATATTTAGACATTTTGTGACTTGACTTCAAGCTTTTATGATTTTTGTCCCCATCTTTGTTTACATAATTTATCCTATTTAAAAATAATGGTTTTATTAGAGATATAGCATCAAATTTATAGCTTTTTTTTAATCGCCTCACCAATCCTGAGAAAGTTTTCATCTCAGCCAGAGCTTCAGAGACAGCAATAGCTTTGAGTGAGAGAACATTCTTCACAAACAAGAACAAACTAACAGGCCGGGGAGTGCTCAGAGAGCTAACATCTGTAAGTGTAATTTTAGAGGACAAACCTTTTTATAAGTTCTGGAAACACTCCAGTATCTTACTCTTTACATATAAATCCCCTTGATTAGACAATTTAAAAAATTTTAAGTATCATGAGACATAACAGTAACAAATAAATTTGCTGTTTGTTGTAAGAAATTTTCCCTGAAAGGTGGATGTTAGGCAATATGCACTGCCTTTGGGTCTTTACCCAGTGTATAGAACAGCTTCCCCGTATCTGCATAGGTGCCCACGCCCTTGTTCTTAGTTTTTCAGCCTGTGCACACCAGTTTCTCCAGACAACCTTGAGGACTCCCACATTTCAGGCCTGCTAGGAGAAGGAACTGGAGGACACTCAGGAAAGGGGCCACGGCCTTGCCTAACTAACTCTCCTTCCCTGGAGGAATATTAACATCTGACAAGCTGAACTGCGGTTGTTTGAGCAGGCAAAGCTGGAGTTCGGGAGATGCCAGTTATTCAGTTTAGAAGATACTGTGAAACATCACCTTAATAAGAGAAGGTGGAATCCAAATTACATACATAATGCAGAAAATAATATTAGCTGCATACATACGGTTAAACTGTTAGGCCTTGTAAGAGTAAAGCTTACAGAAAAATAAGAGCCTGTATGACTTATATAATATAACATGTAGAGTTATTTATCATAATTGTTATTAGCATCTAACAGAATTTAGCTGAGGGAGCCTGTTGTTGGTTGTTTTTTACTCTTTCTCTTTCGGCTCTTCAGGGGCCTACCACTCAGCTCCTAAATAAATCACTCAGAGAGGCTTATTCTTAATTATAAATGCCTGGCCTTAGCTTGGATTGTTTCTAGTCAGCTTTTCTTAACTTTAATTATCCCATCTACCTTTTGCCTCTGGGATTTTACCTTTTTCTATTTCTTTATATCTTTCTTTCTTACTCTGTTGCTGGTTGTGTAGCTGGGTGGCTGGCCCCTTGCATCCTCCTCCTTCTCTTGATCCTTGATCTTTCTTCTTTTTTTCTCCCAGACTTTTCCTTCTATTTATTCTCTCTCCTGACAGCCCCACCTATCCTTTCTCCTGCCTCGATATTGGCTGTTCAGCTCTTCATGAGACCATCAGGTGTTTTAGGCAGGCAAAGTAACACAGCTTCAAATGCAACATAAAAGAATGCAACACATTTTTGCATCATTAAACAAATGTTCCACAGTATAAACAAATGTAACATACCTTCAACTAATATTCTACAGCAGGACCCCTGTTAAAACTATAGTGCTGGAGTTATTTAGAGATTTGGGGCAGTGGATCCTGTTCATCCTTTTTATTATGAGCATCTCATCAGCCGGTATTATTATAGACAACTTTTATACCATGAGATAAACAATAGTGGCCTCCATTGTGACTAGTTGGCGGTTCTTACGCACATGATTCCTTTTTCCCGGTCTCTTTTCTTGTTCTCCCTCACCCCATTACAGAGTTGGGGAGAAAGTGGGCAGCCAGACCAGAACAAGGTTGGGAGAAAATTTTGAGACAAGTATGTTTGGGTCTGAGATGGGCAGGCCAAATCCTATCTCCAGGGCCAGTTTTTCAGTGAGCTAAAATAGCATGAGCCAGTTTTTCAACAATTACTCATACCCAAAAGGCATTTGTTCCTCTGTAAGACTGAGCCCAATGATCTACATATCCATAACTGCAAATTTAGGCAAACAATCTGAAAAACTTAAGTATTTTCCCCCTTAGAAAGACATCAAGTTCCAAGTTAATGTAATGATTCTGAGGAAAGGAGGTCTTGGTTCCTTTGTGGGTCAAACCTCTAATATATTTTTTTCCTCTTTGGTCATTTCTAAGCTTATAATTACCTATGACCTATAAGTCATTAAACAGAAAACCATAAAAAATCAGACATCTAAAGGAACTCAGAACACGTTGGCATCAAGTCGTCCTCCACACACCTCTTCATTTGTCTATATATTTATAACTGAAAAATAGAAACAAAAGCAAGAATATCCAGGTTTGGTGAGGAAGAAACAAAGGCAGACCACAGGCATAAGGCAAAGGAGTCCCCCAAACAAAAAGATTATCCTATCTCAATTAGAAGAAGCGGCTTTGAAATCCCAGTAGAAATGGCAGACATTAGGACCCAGTACAGTTTCTATCTCCAGTATCCTTCCAGAGATGCATGGCTAGGGGGCCCTTAGCCACTGAAAAACTGGCCTTGCTCTCCTGGCCACTCTGAGGTGGGGCCCCTGGCCTCCCTAGCTAACAAGGCTGTTGAGATGCCTAAACAGGATGGGGGGCAGGGAGGAGGAGGTAAAACAGGGGGAGGGGCTGTTCTACTCCTGGCAACACGGCCCCTCCTGATTTGTTGACTTCCTCCAGCGGGGGGCACTATAGCAGCCCTGCCT
>CABHPH010155973.1:14994-43576 GCA_902168325.1 Peromyscus nudipes | reverse complement strand
CATAAAGGCCTGGACACATGGCCTGGACAAGCAAACAGAAGGATCCTGACCAACAAGTTAATACCCCTCACTCTGCGGTCGTCAGCCTTGCTTCCACAGCATTGGGGACAGAAGCTTTCTTAACAGAGGAGTTGCTTACTGTAGTCTGTACGTGTAGTTCAGGGGTGCCAGCACTCAGAGAGGGAGGGAAGGGGTGGGGGGAGGGGATGCTAGAGCTGCAGAATTAAGCCAGGAAGAGCCAAGCAGAGTGGGGAGCTAGGGGGTCTGGTGGCGGCAATTCTCCTCTGTTCCTCTGACACTGAGTGGGTTCTCTAGGCGCCCCTCACTCCCCTATTTTAACCTAATCTGCTTCTAGTTTTGGCCAATTGCTGTCCAAGGTATTGCAAATCACACCCATCCTCCAAGTCACAAAATGACCCCGAGCAAGATGTCGGGGAACCTTGGCTGTGTTTTCTGTTTGCTTAGGAGTTAGCTGTGTTTTCTCTGCTTCCAAAGGTTTTTGCTCAGGCAATATGTTTACTTCTGAACTACTGGGAAATAAAACAACAGCCAAACAAACAAACAAACAAACAACCCAAAAAGCAACAAAAGTGGGCTCAGCTTCTGGACAGAATTCTTTCCATTTTACCCTAGTCATTGTTGGCTCTTTCATCAATGTGTCCAACTTGACACACAGACTGTTGACATCCCCCCAATCCTGCATACCAAGTCTTCTTCAAAGATTTCAAACTGAAATAATTACAGAGAGAAGGCAGGAATGCCAGATGGGTGAGAGGTGTGGGTATTACGGTAACCTGATATACTGTGGAAGGGCTGAGGCAGGCTGAGGGGAAACGTCTGCCAGAAGGCAGCTGCATTCAAACTTACACAACAGCACCAAGGCATGTGTGGATCAAAGCAAACACATCCACCACCTTTCCTGAGGCTGAGCTTTGGCTGTCCTGCTCCAGAGTCTACTAGCCTGGAAGGCCTGTCAGGGGTAATTAGGTTGCTAAGGACATAGTTGCCCTCAAGCTAGCTAAGAGAAGGAAGGACCTTTGAAGGTGTGATAGGGCAATTTGCTTGAACACAGATATACAATATGAACCAGACACGTGAGAACTGGAGAAGGCAGAGTTAGGAGCAAGGAACACCTCATTTCTCATTATAGGCTTAATACTAAACTCCAATTTTGAGAGAAAGCTGACTGGTGGTTGCCAGGAGGTCAGCCATCCTTGACCTTGATGGAAAGTATGCATTGGAGGTAGGGTCATGTCCAAGGGTGGCTAGCTAAGTTAGGTTCTTTAGCAAAGACCACACTAGGTCTGCCTTGTGTGCAACCTGTGCTTCTCCCCAAGGAGTAGAGATTCAGTGACTTCAAACAGTCCTTTTACCTTAGTTAGTTTGTTTGTTTCTGATCTAATAGAAGACAGTAACTTCGCTTAGGGTGTATGTATATGTGAGTGTATGTATATGCATGTGTGTACCTGTAGCTAGAGTTTTCCTGCCTGGCCCACAGTCAGGACAAATCTCTGTCACCCGCCAGTCCCACAGCCACTCAGACCCAACCAAGTAAACACAGACTTATATTGTTTAAACTGTTTGGCCTAATGGCTCAGACTTCTAGCTGTCTAGTTCTTACATCTTAAATTAATCCATTTCTATAAATCTATACCTTGCCACATGGCTCGTGGCTTACCGGCATCTTCACATGTTGCTTGTCATGGCGGCGGCTGGCAGTGTCTCTCTCACTCAGCTTCCTGTTCTCTCAATTCTCCTCTCTGTTAGTCCCACCTATACTTCCTGCCTGGCCACTGGCCAATCAGTGTTTTATTTATTGACCAATCAGAGCATTTGACATACAGACCATCCCACAGCATGTACCTTCTCTGATTTCAGTAGGGTCAGCTTTTACATGATCTTTTGTCTGCTTAGTGGTGAGCAGTGAGCATTCCTTTCCCTTCACGGCTCTCTTCTGTTCCTGAACTTATTTGTATTCTGTGATCCTTTGCTATAAGACAAACAGTTCCTTCTACTTTAGGACAGCCTTGAATCTTCTGTCTCCATTAAGCTTTCAACAGATCATTGTCATTCTATGGCTCTTCTGGGACCCTTCCATAGCTCCCTACTGTCTTTCTGTCCTGGGAGAATGAACTTCTCTGAGTCTTGCACATGACTGAAGCATGGTATGGTGTCAGCCTGATCAAGAATAGAGATAATGTCCATAGCCCTTTGAAGCATTGCCGGGCAAGGCATAAAATAAATGTGCAACCAGACTGTTGTACCTCCTATGCTAGTAGTGTTTACTGGGTCAATGGACATTGCTATAGTGTCCCCATAGAGACCCCAACCTCCTTCAGAATTTCTGTTACTTTCTTAGGTCCTCCAAAGTCCTCTGGATCTCTGGTGGCACCAGTTCATACTCATTGAGATGTGTGTGAGGAAACTGGAAAGTGAGGAGACTGGCATCTAGGAGAAGGGCCCAAGTATTTTGGCTTTAAAACATGTCACTCATGTGCGTGGATCTCCACAGCCTCTGTAGTCACCAGCAGCCTATTGCCTACACCTCCAAGTCGTCCCCAAGGCAGCAAGTTTTCTCACTTCTGCTCAGGCCACTTCTGTGTAATGTTCATAGACTTGATTTGTCATTTGAATGTAAAGGCCAGTGGCCCCTTAACTCATTTACATGAGACGGCTTGGAAACTGAACATGAGATATTAAACACCCTCAAGTCTGAATTTGTATCCACACATCCCAACTGTGGTCTGACTTCCTGGGTACCAACATGTGTGTGTTATTCTTCAGTTACAAGGAACATAGCCTCCAGGCTACTCTAAACTGTATAGCAAGGGTTTTGAGACTCAGGATTCAACTGTTCCTTGTCTCTGTGGTTCTGTGGCCTTTTCTTAATACTCACTCCTCTTCTTTAGCACAGCATACACCTGGCACACTGCATGCACATGCATACACTGATTATAAATCTATGTCCTCTGCTCGAGCTGGGTCCACATTCTGTAGACTCTTGAGTTATGGTCTTCTCCTGTGCTTAGAGATCTTTCAGATTAACTCCAACCCTGCACTTGGGATTCTGTGTCAGGGGCTTTAGTGAAATTTTGCCCCATTGCAAGCTGATTTGGAAGCTTCTGTTATGTGCTGACAGCATAGGGACCCACTAGAAGCACTCACCACTCAGCACTCCAGTGGCTGGCACATTTATTTCTTGGGGCTGTATTTTATGTACTGTGGCATTATCATGTTTTGTTGGAGTTAAAAAGAGTCTTGAGCCAGGCAGTGGTGGTTCATGCCTTTAATTCCAGCACTTGGGAGGCAGAGGCAGGCTGAACTCTATGAGTTTGAGGTCTACACAGAGAGGGAAAATTCCAGGACAGTCAGGGCTACACAAAGAGAAACCCTGTCTTGAAACAAACAAACAAACAAACAAACAAATAATAAACAACAAACAAAAGTTTCTTGAGTGAATAAATGAATGTGTTTCTTCCCAAATAGGTCCCTGTTGCAGAACCATGAGCACGAACTTAGAATATGAGCTTTAGTTTGTTTATTTTTACTTTTTTTGACACAGGGTCTCAGGTACACTAGCCTGGCCTCAAAAATGTGTAGTTGAGGATGAGCTACTGCTGGGATTACAGGCATGTGCCAACCTACTCAGTTTGGGAAGTGCTGGAGATTGAGCCCAGGGTTTTGTGCATGCTGGGCGGACACTCTACCAACCGAGTTATTTCCCAATTATGTCATACAATATCTGAGGGACTTTAAGCTCCCCAGACTCCCCATAGATTGTTGGGAGCGCTCTGGGGACTTCTTGACTTTGGTATCCACAGACTGCTGCAATCAAGTGATAACACTGAGACACCCCAGAGCATAGCAAATGACCAATCAGAGGTGACAAGACAGTTTCCCCTCAGGCATACCTATGCAGTTTACAAGCCACTGATCCTTTTGTAGGATTTTCTAAAAATAACACCAGGTCAACTCTTGCTTTCCAGTCAGCCTTTGAAAATAATGAGGGTTAAATTTTGATCTTGAAAGTAACAAGAAGGAAAAAAAAAAGCTGTGTCTACATGTTTGGATATAATCTCACTTGGGACCCTTTTTCTTTAAAGTTTGAAACTTTTTATCCTTCTCATTCGAATCTTCTCTTTGATTTGAAAGTTGGTTTTCAGAAAGAATTAAGTGGCTGGAGACAGATAGAATTCCAGATGTTTTCATCCATTCTAATAATAATCAAATAAGTGTTTAAGAACAGTGGGTCATCCTATGAACTTACCTTTGGGGCAAGGTACAGCTTAACTCGCCCACTGCCATCTCGTGAGTTAAGATGTCAGTTGCCAGGATGTATTGAACCAGGGCCCATGCAAGTTATTTCAGGAGTTAGTTCAAGTTTGTTTCAAGCATGATCATGGCCACTGTGGCTGGGAACTCTGAGTAGAAAAATCAAGGCGAGGTGTTATGGTCCTCCGAGCACAGCTCAAAGCAAGCCGTGCCTTTGATTGGGTTTTTATGTGGATACTCTTTCCCTGTTACGATCTTCAATTCCCCTCACCCACATGCCAGAGCTGAGTTATTGGCACTGGTGTGATTACTTGCCTCCAGGGGATAAGCTTTTAATCACCTAAAAGAGCTGTTGGCCTCCTCTAAAAACACTTCAATGAAGTAGGATTCGGCCCTTGTCAGTCCCAGGCTTCTTTGTGCCAAGATGCATTGAAGCCAGAAACCAAGGTCAAAAAGTTACTGAGAACTTGCCTAGCTTGGTAGCCAGCTACTATATGGTATATACGACTTAAAACGGTGAGCTTTAGCTGCCCTTTCTCTTAGTGATACTGGTGTCTCTGTTTTCACTCCGTTCTTCTCTGCCTGGTTTTGTCAGGGCATCGGTCATGAGGTTATACAGGTCAAAGTCACCACTTTTGGCTCACATCGGGATTCCTGGTGTCTGAGATGATCAGTGTGGAAGATGAAAATCAAGGAAACTGTGATCTGTGATCCCTACGGAGCAGGCTTGGAAAAAAGGGACCTCTAAGGCTGGTGAACCTTCCTGGAGGCTGTGTTCAGTGTCCACTAGATGGCGCATTGACACAGGCACATGCCACGTGTCTCCTTGGACTCTTAGAGAACTCAATCATAACTTACCTTTCCTGAATAAAATTGGGATGTTGGTTGCTAGTGAAAGTGGATGCAGGGGTGGTGAATGAATCTGTTTCTTAAATTTCCATATACGTATTATGAAATTTGCATAGAAAAAAATTTCGTAAAGCCGGGCTAATAATGAGCAGACATAGAAATGCAAAGGTACCTCTCTGTTAGGTGACACCATTTAAAGTGGTGCCACCATCTCTGATACTTAGAAATTGTATCCTAGTATTTAGGCAGAACATATGCCATGCAGCATTTATGCTTTTCTTGGTGTGGTCTTCCTTGGCATTCATTCATTTATTTATCCTTGCAATGATGTAGGAGATAAGGGCCACTTAATGTACAGTTGTCCTTCTGCAGCCATCAAAGATTGTTTCTTAAACCACCACGGATACCACCTCCAAGGATGCTCAAGTCTATTATCTATTATTTGCATGAGCTCACATGGTGGTTATTATATGAATTGTTATACTATGTTGTTTAGGCACTAAGGACAAGAAAACTCTACAGATTCAGTGCCCATCTTCATTCCACTCTACCATTTTTCATCTAAGATTAACTGACTATGCAAATATTGCAGACAGAAAAACGTGAGGAGCAGGGAAGCTAAGTTATTTGTCTGAAGACACAGAGCTAGTGAGAGCTAGAGCTGAGAATCAAACTTCTGGAGCTTGGTTCTCTCTGAAGCCCACGCTCTCTGTGCCTGTGATAAAATACATTGTAGAAGTCTAGGAATGTGATTGCAAAGAAAGCTTTGATGTTCTCTCACCACAAGCCACAAAGTTATAATTCTAGGTGCCTTCATCCCCAGCCACCCCCTTCCCACATTGGCCCCACTCCACTGGGATGGGAGTGTTACACCAGAGCTCTGTCATCAGCCCCCTCGTGTTCTAGTTCTCGAGGGTATGGCACCACCCCACAGAAATAGTGGGCCGTGTGGTCTTCTATCTGTCTAGAAGGGTATTTCTTATGAGCTGGTGATGCAGCACAGTTGGCAGAGTGCTTGTCCAGCATGTACAGAGCCCTTGGTTCAGTCCCCAAACCAGATGTGGTGCCTCCTACCTCTAACCCCAGCACTTGGGAAGTGCAGACAGAAGGATCAGAAGGTCACCTTAATCTTCAGCTGCATAATGAATTTAAAGCTATCCTGGGATATATGAGACCTGTCTTAAACAAACAAAAATCTACTTTATTGATTAGGAAACTTATTTAGCAACTTAAGGATGCATAAAGTATGGCTAGTATGTTCACTCTTCCATTTTCCATTTATCCCAGGATGTATTAGGATGTATGTATCATTCCTGGTCCTGAGGATGATGCTAGTTCAGGGAGGCTGGCCCCTTCATATCACCACACTTTGATAGGTGGGATAAACATAAATGCCACTGTGGTCCAGCTGTGCCTGTCATGGCAGGAAGGCATGATGCACTAGCCTGAAGTGGCACAGAACAGACAGGAACTGGGTGGAGGGCTATCATACCTCAAAGCTTACCCCCAGTGACCTATTTCCACTAGCATGGGAGGCTCCACCTCCTAATGTTCTAGGACCCACCGAGACAACCCCACTAGTTGCTCAAACATGTGAGCCTGTTCGTGCTGTGGATGTCTTTCTGTATGCTGTGAATATGTGTTGTTCCCGCTGGTTAGTAAATAAATCTGCTTTGGCCTATGGCAAAGCAGGATAACAGCCAGGTAGGAAATCCAAACAGAGATGCAGGGAAAAGAAGGGCGGAGTCAGGGCAGATGCTATCCAGCTTCCCAAGGAGCAAGATGCCAGCAGACTGGTAATGCCATGATCACATGGCAAAATATAAATTAATAGAAATGGGTTAATTTAAGTTGTAAGAGCTAGTTAGTAATAAGCCTGAGCAATAGGCCAAGCATTTATAAGTAATATTAAGCTTCTAAGTGTTTTATAAGCAGCTGTGGAACCAGGCAGAAAGCAGAAAAGCCTCCGGCTATATGTTGGGGCACATTTAACCCAAATAGAGGCAGTTAATAGATTTGATACTGAGTCCAGCTAGAAGACTTGTGTGATGGTCAGCTGACGTAGGACAATTAGGCTAGGGAATGCTAAGTGGAATGGAGAGAGCCCTAGGGAAATTTCAGAAATCTTATGAATACGATCTGTATATATGCATATATGAAAATTACATATACCCAGCTTTAGCTCACAAAATATTTGGGGTAGCAATGCTGGACTTGGTAACTAGATAAGTACAGAGTCAGAGGGGGAAGAAAAGACCCAGCCACACTTCTCTCTGGCTCAGACAATGGATGGATAGATGTCCTTAACTGATAAAGGAAATGGTCCATTGCTCAAAAACACACCCTCATTTGATTTCCAGCAATAAGTTTGACAGATTGTGGGCAACTTTATGGCTACAAGCTTCTGCACATTGTGGAAAAAGTCCAGGCTGGACATGTAGAATTGAAAGCCATCAGAATACTGGTACAGGTTAACAAGGGGAGTGGATGTCATTACAGATTTTGATTGAAAATATAAATCATGGAGAGGGGAGGGGCTTATGAATGCCCACCTCTAACTGACTTGTGTCCAAATGTTTAGCTATTTAGTATCTAAAACAATTGATGGCAGACTGCATGTTTTTCACTTTTCATGGAAAATTCTAATGTCATCTAGATGGCCTCGCTGAGAAATGAACAAAGAACACAGTGTTTCCAGGTTTTTTGGTTTTGAGACAGGCTTTCATTATGTAGCCCAGGCTGGCCTGGAACTCTTCATCCTCCTGCCTCTGGCTCCAGCGTGTTAGGGGTGCAGACATATGCCACCATCCTCAACTTCAGGATTTTTTTTTTAAATCAACTTTTTCTTAAGTCTAAAATCCACTGTGTATTTTATATTTGAGGGTTTCCCCAGATTAACAGAAAACTAGCATGGACTAAAACACCTTGAGATTCCAACAGAAGGTCAGCAGATTCCAGCCAAAGCTCTTCCTCACCCCGTGCCTCTGGCTTTTAGAAAAACCAGAGAGAACATGTTTCTCTGGTAGTTGAAGAGATGGAAATGACTGGAGCCAGCTCAGGCTTGTATTTATTTTAAAATGGCATAAATATTTAAAATATGGTGTGTAAACTTACTGTTAGGCCACTTTTCACTTCAAGGAGCTTTGACAGTTCCCTGTTAAGTCTGTCTGGGGGCAGAGGAGGCGCCCTGGGTGTTCTCTGGAAGGAGTCAGCAAAGAAAGCTGCTTGCTATATGGGTAGTCATCTGCTCTTGACTTAGGCAGAATGAAGGAAGGGAAGGCAGTCAGGCCAGCACATGAGAGTGTTGTGTAGGAGATCCCTTCCTCCTCTAACACCAGGGCTGTGGCAACAGGCAACCCCCAGAATCCCACTGGCTTCCAACTACCGCTGACGTTTCTCCATTTTACCTATGAGAGCAGCGGGATGGCCTTAGCTCCACGGGTCTGCTTCTCATGGACTCCCAAACCTGCTTCTGGAGCACCTGAGAACTAAAGCAACCTTGTGTCAGGAGCAAGGTGAGGCTGAGTCAAGCTAGGCTGTGGCATTTCAGTAGATGCCTGTTTGTATTCTGTTGACCCAGGAGGTCACACGGACAAGCCCAAAGTCATTGGAGGTAAGGATATGTTATAAGGAAGGAGAAAATAAATTGTAGTTAGTCATTCATCAAGTATTTGTCAATGCTGGGACAACATTGCTCCAGGAATTGATCTATGTTCTTCCTTCAAGGAGCTCCCAATCCAGTGTGGGATGCAAATGACCAGAACAGCAACTGTAACCGAGCTGAGCTTGATCCAACATTTCTGATGCCTCACAACAGTCATGGGGCAGCAGAGCACAAAATGACAGCCATGAACTCCAGTGATAAATTGTCCAGAATGTTATCATAGCAAAAGCCTGAACAACATTCTTCTACAGAGAGGGTGGGATGTGATGGAAGAATTCTGTTCTTGGAAACTCTACTCAGGTTTCTGGCCTCTGATACTGGCTGCATAAGGCCATCTTTGCTGAGACAGAGTCAGGCCTTGTGTGTTTAATCTGACTTGAGATCTTTTTCTCTATTTTCTGTCTGCAAACCTAGCCCTGTCTCCTCCCTAGTCCTGTCAAGTCCTGAATGAGTAAGGACTTAAATAGACCCAGCTCTGTATTAGAAGCCGAGGATCAAGGTACCCTTGGGGATTAGTCTCCATGACTGGATGCTCCAGTTTTGAAAAGAGGATTTCTGCTGTACTCCTAGGCTTTCTCTACCACCTCCCAAGCTGCCACCACTGCTCCCATCTACCCGCCCCCAATGGCTCTCCTTATGCCTTCTGCACTCCCAGTTCTAGGGCTAATGAATTCCAGCAATCCTTGCATGTCTACATAGAAGAACATAGAAGGATCTTCTCTTAGGTACCACTTTTCTAACTGTCTTGAATGATGCTTGACCAGGAGAGCAGACATTCTGCTTATTTTCCTGATGTGACATCTGTCTTCCTTTAAAAGAAGGAAATCTTGGTTGATACCTAGATGACTCCATTGATACTCAGGGAGGCCCCTGGCAGAAGGTGGCTGTGCTGCATTCTGAATTCACTGCTGTTTAGAACCCACTATTGTGAAAGTGTTGAGGACAAGGTGCATGTTGATGATGACCATGGAGGGGATAGCTGTGAATGATGGCAGACCAAGAGTTTTAATCAATGATTTGTGGGCATTTAGGTTTTTACACGAGTTCTTGGAGCCAAGAATAGTGACCCCTGGACATTGGGGTCCAAGGCCACAGGAAAATAAAAATGCACCCAGAGGTTCTAGTGGAGTTTACACAGGGCTACCCGAAGCTGCAAAACCAGCCAGCCAAGTGTGGAAGCAGTTCAAGTGTCCCATCTGTGTGGCTTTACTAAGAGTTCTGTCAAAGTTATGGGCAATCCTTCCCAAGATGAATCCACAGATTGCTGTACTTTGATTACAAGGAATCTGAGGTCTTTATGACAGTCACCACTGAATTCCTTCTCTTTGTAAGGAGATTAATTATGTAAATTTCATTAGGGTAACACCAACGTTCTTGGAAAGAAACTATCCCACTTGCGAATGACTTTGAGTTTATATCTGGAAACTAAGCAATGTGAATGTTTACAGTGGAGAATGTGAAACCTTAAGCTTTAATAGATGTTGATGTCATTCTTGGCATCCTGCAAATGATATAAACTCTTCTATGAAGAGGTAACACATTGTTAAATGTAACCAAAAATGCAAAGAAAGAAGTGAAATATACACACACACTGTTCGACCCTGCCTCCCACCTCCCTAACCGGCACTCACCTTCTGAGCTGAAACAGAAAACGGCAGTTGACAGGCACCATCTATCAACCTTGTCTGGATAAAAATGGGGGAGTGACTCCCACATGACTTATTGGTTTGATTCTCCTATGGTTTTGAGGGGGCAAAATGGTCAAGGAGAGGGGTCAGTCTTGGTACCGGTTCTGCTAGTTCTTATTGGATCTTGGGCCAGTCGCTTTGGTCAGAGAAACCTATAACTTGACTTCCAAAGATGAGCATAGCAATCTCATCATTGGAGAGAATACTTCCCCCACTATCTGGATATATGTTGCAACATGTAGCCATCTGATAGTCACTTATCCAATTCCAGAGAGAACCTGGTAATTTGGGCACTGACTTCTTAAACATACCCGGGTGAGTTTTTCAGTTGTGAATTATTCTCTGGCCTTGGTAACAGTCAGGAATGAATCCGTCCTGAGCCTTCCTTAAAGACAGAACTGTAAAACTTCACTCTAAGGACCCCTTTCCACATTTCTATATCCTTCTACATCGCCACTGTTCAAAGAGCTCCTCCCTATGTTTTCTCACTCTCTAACCACTATGAGGTGAAAAGCCAAGATTCTCAGATTGCTACATGAAGCCCCAATTAGTTATACTAATGGAAAACTTAGATTGCAGTATAGAATTTGTTCCACAGCACTCTCTGGAGAGAAGCCCCTCTCTTGTGATTTCTTAGCATCTCTAAAATCATACCCCACAGGAGCTGAATATAATTGTTGGAGTGTTTGGGTAAGAGTTTGACAAGCCTCATTGTGACATGTAAATAATAGTGAATTGGTTCTTTCTAGGGCCTCTAGGACCTGGTCAAACCTTTAGTAGTCCTTTTAACTACTTAGTGACTCTTGACTTCCTGCCCAAGGAGCCACTGAGCACATCCCTGAGGTCATCCATCACCCTTGTGTCAGCTACTTTCTTGTTCCTGGGACCAAACATCTGACGTGAAGCAGCTTAGGAAAGTAAGGGTTTATTCTGGCTCACAGTTTGAAAAAACATAGTCCATCACGGAAGAAAAGATATGTAAGCAGGTAGCTCTGTGGGGGCAGGAATGTGCAACTGGGACTCTTCATCTCCTCACATCTTAGTGGGAGGGAGGAAGAGAGAGAGGGGACAGGAAGTGGGGCTGGACTGTAAAACCTCAAACCTTCCCCTCAGTGACCTACTTCCTCCAGTGAGGTTTTACCTCCTGTAGATTCCACAGCCTTTCAACATATCACCAGGAGCTGGGGACCAAGCGGTCAAACCTATGAGTCTATGGGAGACATTCCATAGTCAGACCACGGCAACCTTTAACTTCAAATGTTGTACATTGGACTTTAAGCATCAAAGGCATTTGCTTTGGCCTGGAGAGTCTAGAAGAACCTGGAATGCCCTCAAAAGCTTGCAACTTCAAAGAAAGCAGGAATGTTGTACGTATTCTACACACTGACTATAAAAGATCTCAAAATAGTGTGCTCTGTCTTAGACTCAAGAACTTAAAAGAGTGATAGGAAAATCAGCATAAGAAATCGGGTAAGATTTGAAGATAATAAACAGATTAGTAAGTGCTGGTTTTGCAGGAAGCTAGAAAAACTGGGTAAGTTCACTTTGGGGAATGGGGGACAGTTTTTTTTGTGACACTCTTTTAAATACACAGGAAGCATTTTACAGAGGTTAGAGCTTATTTGTCTTTCACGCACGAGGTCAAAGACAAGAGTCTCCCACTCAGGGATCCATGGATTCAATTAGTAAGAGGGCTGCTGTATTAATCAGTATTCTCTAGAGTCACAGAACTTGTGGAATTAACTCTCTCTCTCTCTGTCTCTCTCTCTCTCTCTCTAGTATCTGACTATCATCTATCTATCATCTATTATCTATATATTATCTATCTATCATCTGTCTATTTATCTATCTATCTATCTATCTATCTATCTATCTATCTATCTATCTATCTATCTAGGAATTTATTGGAATGACTTACAGGCTGCAGTCCAACAATGGTTAGTTGTGAATGGAAAGTCCAAGAATCTAGTAGTTACTCAGTCCCATGAGGCTGGATGTCCCAGCTGGTTTTCTGTATATGCTGGAATCCCGAAGAAGTAGGCTCCAATGCCAGTGTAGGAATGAAAATGCTGACAAAGTGAGGGCAAGTAGGCAAAGGACAAACACGTACCTCCAAGCCTCAAGGATTAAAGGCATTTGTCATCTAGCCTCAAGGACTGGATCACAAGTGTGCTCTCCATTTCTGAATTATAGTTCATTTCAGTTATAGTCAAATTGACAACCAAAAATAGCCATTACAATGTGTGGATTCAAACCCCACCCTTGGTACCAACTTCTGTCTTAGTTAGAGTTTCTATTGCTGTGAAAAGACACTATGACCATGGCAACTCTTACAAAGGAAACATTTAATTGGGGTTGCTTGCTTACAGTTTCAGAGGTTCAGTCCATTATAATCATGCTGGAGAGCATGGCAGCATTCATGCAGATTAGCGCTGGAGTAGCTGACAGTCCTACATCTTGTAGAAAACAGGAAGTTGACTGAGACACTGTGTGGTATCCTGAACATAGGAAACCTCAAAGTCCTCCCCTACAGTGACACACTTCCTCCAACAAGGCCACACCCACTCCAACAAAGCCACACCTCCTAATAGTGCCACTCCCTATGAGATTATGGGGGCCAGTTACATTCAAACTACCACAGATTATTATCTGTGATAGCCTATTAGTTAGAGCATTGAGGCCCAGGGATGAATCTAAGAAAGTTACTAGTGCCCTTCTCTAGCTTCCATGGAAGCAGAGGTCTTTCCCTTCTTGCTAGTGACGTTTGAGTTGAGTTCTCTGACAGTAGCAGAGGGACCCAATCAGACATAACTGATTTGTGGGGAACAGCCTTAAAAGAGTCTAAATGTCAGAAGGAGTCCATTTTAACTGTCAGTGCCAGGCATTGCAAGCATGAGGGCTGGAACCCAGGCCACAGCCACAGAGTATGCTTCCCGGAGACATTTCTGAAACCATTTACAAGATGGAATGTGCTGTTCTCTCAGCTTTCCAGGAGTCTGAGGTTAGAGTAGTGCTTTTGGAAAAGGGATGTTTCAAATGTACCTGTAAATTATATAGGAATGAACCACTCTGTTCCATTGGCCACTCTGGACTTGAAAACAAAAATGAGAAATGGCCAATGGTAAAGTTCGATTTTGTTGAGTTGCCTGATAAATAGAAAATGAGTTTTCATGTGTGTTTGCTGTGTGAAAATAACTGCTTCACTTTGAGCTGTGCTTCCTATTGTAGGGTTGCTCCTTATGTCTGTAGAATAGCCCACAGATCAGGAGACCTCTTCCGCCTTTGTATCTATTATGCACAAGAGACTGAATTTGGAATCTCTACAGATAGCAAAAGCCATGGATTCTGGAGTCTTTTATATGTTGTAAATTTGTATATAACTGTTGGGATCTTCTTCTATACTTCTCTCCATATTACTTACAACCATGAATAAAACGCAAATGCTATGTACATCATTCTTATATTGCCTCACTTAAAGCGTGATGGCAAGAAAAGTCTGTATGTGTCTGAAACTGGTGCGGTTATTTTCTCAATGTTTTCAGTCTTCTGTTGGCTGAACTCACAGCCGTATGACTCACAGAAAAGGGTGACTATTCACTCTCTTTTCCTCATTGGAGATCGTGTGTTCTTAAACTCCTTAGAGTTCTGGTTTACCTTCTAAGATGATGCCATCAGGGTAGCTCTAAGTTTCAGGCAGTTGTGGTTAAGCATTCTAGCCTCACCCTCCAAATGTTGCCTGTGCTTGCATAGTAACATTTCTCTTTACATCAATTGCACTTCCATTATACACAGCGGTTTAAAAGGTAACCCTATAGCTTATGTACTTTCTATAAATAGAAACTAAACGCAAGCGTGAATATAATGAACTGTTATTAAGTTCTAGCTAGTGAGTGCTGCCTGCCAAAGAGTCTGAGCCTGAGACTTCTGCTCTCCTTATTAAAAGGAGACACTGGCTGTGTTAGAAGAGTGTCAAAGATATATTATTCCCAAAACGATACTTTCTCTCACGTAATTATGAGAGTTGAAAGAAATCTGTAAGACTCTCCCCCCTCACTCCCCACCCAACACTCCACCACCCGGGTAACTATTTTTTTCCTTTCTTTTCTTCTATTTTTTTTTTTACACTTTCACCCTTGTTTTGAAATTATCTCAAACTTAGAGAAAAAAAAATCCAGTAGATTTTTTTTTTAACCTGGGCTTAATGGGTTTGGTTTGGTTTTGTCTCCACACATTAAGTCACTGTGCTAGACTTTGAAGCAGCTGGGTTCCAGTTTCTGGATGGAGATGGAAAGACAGCCATGAAACAAGGGCTCCACGGCCTGTGATACTAAGCCAAAGGCATCCGGTGTCAGACCAAGAGGGCTCATCCACTAGCCACTGTTCATCTCAACTAATTTAAACCTTAAATGCAGCTTAGATTTATTTAGAATGTCTAGGATATCTTTTCAGAGTCCTTATCAATAAAGATCAGGCAAGGTTTTATTTTATTGTATTTTGTTTTGAAACACACACACACACACACACACACACACACACACACACACACACTCTCTGTGGGGTTGAAGAGATGTTCAGTTGATAAATTGCTTGCTCCACAAGCATGAGGACCTGAGTTTGATCCCCAGAACCCATGTGAAAAGTTGGTGTGATGGTATGAACCTAGTTCTTGGGAGGCAGAGACAGGAGGACCCCTGGGGATCACTGGTGGTCCTAAGTCCCAGTGAGATACTCTGTCCCAACATTCAAGGTGGACAGCCCCTGAGGAACAATACTCAAGGTTGGCCAACACGTACAGACCCTCCCCCCCCGCCCCACCTGACACACATGAAGAATGAAATACATTTACAATGTAGTTGTAGAGGCTAAATTGAATTAATCAACACACAACAACCTCACATAATTCCACTTTTTTGTTGTTGATGAAAATACTTATTATCTACCTTGCCAGCAGTTTTTATAGCTATAACCATTGTCATTGGGATAGTCATCATTATTTTACAATAGATCTAATGGAAATTTCAAATCCTTTGGTCAACATGTCCCTGACTCCTTTCTCTAGGCCCTGGTAACCACACTTTATTCTCTACTCCTTTGAATTAAACGTTTTTTGTTTGTTTGTTTTTTGTTTTTGCATTCCACATATGAACAAGATCATGTAATAGTTCTCCTTATGTGCCTGGATTATTTCACTTAACATAATATCCAGGTTAGTTCATAATTTTTCAGATGACAAGTTTACTGTTTTCTTCCTTTTTGGTAGTACTGAGGATGAAAGACAGGAAAAGGATCTAACACTGAGCTACACCCCTATCTCTGTACTTCTTTTAAAGACTGTAGAGTATTCCACTATGTATGTATCGTGTTTTCTGAAGCCATTGATCTGTTGATGGACACCTGGGAGGATTTCCTGATGTGGCTATTGTAAACAGTGAGTATGGCAGTGAGTGGTGGAGTACAAATGTCTCTTCCTCACGCTGACTCCATTTCTTGTGCTCATGTATCCACAGTGATGCTGGCAGTTCTATGTTTTATTCTTCGAGGCGCTTCTCTCCTGGTTTCCACAATGGCTGTGTGGATTCATTCCCTATCAGTAGGTTAACCAGATTTGCACAGGGGCTTCATTTGCTTTTTCATTTTACAAATACTGAATGTGGTTTGGAAGCGCTGAGCAAATTGCAATACCATGCCATTTTCACCCCAGCATGCATCTTCTAAGAACAAAAATAACCGCTTTTATGGTCGCAGTACGATTGTAACACCAGGGAAGTTTAGTGGTATGTGATACTCCCACCTGACTGCAGTCTATAGTTCAATTATTTTAGGGGACCCAAGAATGTCACTTGTAGCATATTTTCCTGGTACAGAACCACTCCTGATCCTGGTTTGTGTTTAATGGCCTTGTCTCATCAATCTTTTTAAATAAGGACAAGTCTTTAGCTTTCTTTGTCTTCTACGGTGCTGACAGGTTTTGAAGAATGCAGGCTGGTTACTTTTACAGGCTGACCCTAAATTCCTGTGTGTCTGATGCTTTATTCTGATTAGGATCAGGAAAAGGATGACATACTTATGATTCAGTGCCATTTGATACCGTGCCCATGTCCTAGTGAGATCCTTTCTTTCAAAGCAGTGCGAGCCACCCACACTTGGCTGACACCGAGAGAAGGAATTCCACGGGACCTGTTAGTGCATGTTAGTTTATATTTCCAAAGACAATCCAAACACTAACACTAACCAAGCTATACCACCTAAACTGAATCACACTATGTACAATCTTTCATATTGTTTCTGGTGCTGCCAGATATTGTATAGACAGCTTTGAACTGAAAAGTGCTCTTTTAGCACGCCTCTGTCTAGGAGGGGATCGGTGATAGCAGAGTCAGTAAATGCAAAGAAGGAGGTCTGAGTTATATGCAGAGCGGCGGTTACGGCACCAGTCCCTGCTCCTGCAGCCCTGAGATAAACAGGAATGGAAAATAAATACTAGGAGAGAGATGGTCCCTGGTTCAGATCAGAAGTCTCCACATGCAGCTATAGAAGCAGGAGAAGGTTCTGGAAGCCCTCTGCTATATGAAGTGTTTTTATAGTTTAGAGACATAACATCAATTCAAACTAGCCTAGGCAAAAGGAAGGATTTATTGGTTCATTTCAGGCTTCAGGGATGGCTAACTCTGGAGGCTGATGTGGAACACCGTCAGATGGTTTCTCAGCACCACCTTCCCCCTGTGGTGGCTTCTTAGCTCCATTTGGATAGAAACAATGCTTCCTGTAATTAATAATGCTCACGGTCTCAGAACAAGGGACCTTATTTCCATGTTAGTCCTGCAAATTGGACCCTGAATGACCTTGCCAGGGCAGAAGTCCTCCACTAGATCATCATTTGGGGAGAAGGGCTCCTCTGATCAGCCTGGCTCCACAGCTCCCACCCACTGGGAAGTCAGGGGTGTTTGCCCAGTGAAAACATGTTAATGGAGGACAGCCATGGCTATCCAGTGCAGCTATGGTGCAGAGCAAAGGCTGGCCCAGTGAACTCTCGGGTGCTGTATGAAGAATTGCTGATTAAGTGACTAAGACTCCAGGTTTCAAGTCAAATCCTTGGCCTGCTCTTGGCTAGTTCCATGGCATGGTGGTTTTTCTACCAGTTTGAATCTCTTCAGCTCTAAGATGGGCAAAACAAATCATACTATATCAGTGGGAGTTTTACTTGCAAACAAAAATTCATTTTATTTCAAACTGCCTCAGAAAGACCCAGGGGATGTTGGATGGTTCATAGGACTCCCAGAGGGCCTAAAAGACCTGATACCAGGGTACATTTCCAGGAGTAACTTCCAGAGCCATTGACAGTTGGCCCAGTCAAGGAGATGTAGCCTCCAAACCCCTAGTCTAGCTGCAATATTTGGAAGCTGCTCCAGCACTTACCTGAGAAGCCTATCACCCCACTGTCAATCATGTACACAAAGAAGACATCCCCACCATAGCTACTGGCTTCTAAATCAAACTCTGGCACAGGTGTGTCTGATTGAAAGAACCGTGCTCAATGCAGTGACAGCTTCAGGACATGCAACCTGTGGGCTCCTCTCCTCACATGTTAATGCCGAGATGCTATTGCAATCTCACATTTTTTTCAAAAATAGTAATAATTTCATTTTATGTCTCTGTTTGTGCCTCAGTGTGTGACTGTGCACCATGTGTATACAGGACAACTCAGAGGTCAGAAGAGGCCTCAGATCCCGGAGTTACAGATCCTCAGATCAGACCTAGAGTTACAGATGGTTGTGAGCCACCATATGGATGCTGGCAGTGGAACCCACCTCTCAAAGAGCAGTAAATACTCATGACCACTGAGCCACCTCTCTAGCCCCTCAAATCTTGAAACCATAACTGCTTTGTCTTTGGGATTGTGTTTGCATGTGAAGTCTGATGGGACAATGGGGCATATATGTGCAGGGATAGCACATTGAATTATAGACATGAAATATGGGCTCAGGCTTCTAATCATGAGGGTGCTGAGTGCCGCTCTCACAAAGGGCTCGGCTAGGGGCAGTTTTCTTAGGATTGGTGGCTCTGAATTCCAGAAGTTTACAATCTGGGCTTCTAAATCCAGAGGCTTATGCTTCTAGGACTTGAGAGCTGGGACTTATGGCTCCAAACTTTTGAAGCTGGGGGCTTGTCACTCCCTGTTCTGAGATCAGAGTGCCAACAGCCAACGGTGACAGTACTACGTTGATCCTTCAACCCTTGGAGGCTCTTAAACTCGCCTAGAAACTGGAGCTTCTGTCACTTGTGTTTCTCAGTTCCTGCTTCAAGTTTCCGCTGCCTTGGATCTCCACACTCTGTTGTAGCTAGAGTTTTCCTGCCGTGCCCACAGTCAGGACAAATCTCCGCCACCCGCCAGTCTCCAGCTCCCAAGTCCCGCCAGTCTCCGAGCCCACTTATAAAATAAACACACAGACGCTTACATTATTTAAACTGCTTGGCCATTAGCTCAGGCCTATCATTGTCTAGCTCTTACTCTTATATTTAGCCCATTTCTAATAATCTCTACTTTGCCACGTGGCTCGTGGGTTACCGGTACCTTACATCTTCCTTCTCCTGGCCGCGGCTCCAGCCAGTCTCTCCTCTACCTTCCTGTTCCCTCAATTCTCCTCTCTGTTAGTCCCGCCTATACTTCCTGTCTGGCTACCGGCCAATCAGCGCTTTATTGATACAGAGTGATATCCACAGCACTCTGTTTTCCCATAATCCTCGATTTTCAATGTTCTCTCCCTCCTTCTGTCAAGTGAAGTTGCTAGGAAAAAGCCACATCCACATTAAACATTCTACAAGAATGATTGGTTGATTAGAGCATCAATGACTGTAGAGAGTTGGAATGCTGCAGGTCCAGAGTTGAATTTCTCTTGCGCTACCTTAGCTCCACCCCCACCCCGACAAACAACCATTGATTAGCTAGCTCTGTGTGTAACCTAACATCTCTGTGACTATTAGGAAAATCATTTTAGAATGAACAAATAGAGCCCTACCTTCCATTAATCCAAAGGTTAATGACATCATCAGAGGCCCATAGCAGAGACTTCCCTGCTTTGCTATGACCTGCCTATATTCCACTATATTTCAAAAGTGTCTTGATTTAGGATTTTTTTGTTCCATAGTATTTAGGTAATTTGAATCCGTGCTCTCAGGCCATGCCACTGGTGTTTGGATCTGGGATAAACTTTCTTTTGAACACCTTTACCCACTGAGCCATCTTGCTGGCCCCTCTGTGGAACATCACCTTCTGTCCTTATGGTTTGGGGTTTTGGAAATTGAGGCTCTTTGGTCTCAGTGGCTCTCAGGAATTCTACAGCCACCTTCTTGCTGCCACTGTCCCTGTCAGGCCTGGAAGCCTGAAATTAAAAAAAAATTATTAGTAAATATTAGTTATACATAATAATGGGTGTCATTATGACATTTTTGTACATGTGCATAATGTGTTGTGATCATATTCATCCATTCCTGAAGTCCTTTCTCATCCTCCCAACTTCTGATAATCCTTTTCTTTTTTCCAACTATCCTCTCTTCTAGTTTCTTCTGTCTCTGTCTCTGTCTCTGTGTGTGTGTGTGTGTGAAACCCAGTGAGCTATGCCATTCTCAGAAGCCCACCCCCCCTTTCTTTGCCTCTTACAATCTCTGACCCTTTTTCTGCAACATCCCCTGAGCCCAGAGTGGGTGATAATGATATTCTGTTTATGGCTGAGCCTTCAACAGATATTCTCAGTACTTTGACAAGTAAGTAGTCTTTGAAAATACCAATGACAGTTGCAAAAAATAACCATCTATGACCAAAATTGAGAGCAGAACTAATCTATGAACACAAACATAGTTACTTAGGGGTAATTCTGTAGGCACATCATGTCCACTCGGCAAAAGAGCAGTAACTTTCCCCTTCAGGGCTCATGACATTTCCAGCTTAAAAAATTATTTTAGATTTATTTATTTTATTTTTATGTGTGTGAATGTTTTGCATAAAAGCATCTATGTACCACATGTATGCTTGGTGCCTATAGAGGTGTCTCAGAAGAAGACACTGGATCCCCTGGAACTGGAGTTATGGATAGTTGTGAGCTACTGTGTAGGTCTGGGAACTGAACCCAGGTCTTCTGCAAGAGCAAAAGTGAAAGGACCAGAGTCGGCACAGGACGCACCAAGACCAAGCGCCATCTCTCCAACCACAACATTCACAGTCCATGGCTTTTCACTGGGTTTACAGTGTCAGTTGTGAATTCTCCTCCATGAAGCAGGCATAAAATCCAACTGGAACGTGGGTAGTTACCCCTGTAACCAATTTGCCATGGTTGCACCAGGAAGCACATCTTGACTAGCTGGTTGACAGTGCTGCATGCAGGGTCCCCAGGCGAGTAATACTGCTGATGACAGACGTCCTATGGCAGCTTGCACAGCACCTTTCAGCACTGCGATGGGGAGCTTGCTTGTGTGAAGGAAGCTTCCAGTGCAGTTCCAGTTTGATTTCTCCATGTTCTGCGACCAGGGTACATGATGTCTTTGGCAAGAGGGTCTTACAGTCTAATTCTGGTGGGCAAGGAACGGCAGTGGCAATTGCTTGTATTGGTTTTGGGATTTTAGAGACCTCCCTGACCAATAAGTCATAGTTACATAGCCAACCTCTAGCACTATGGAAGCCTCAGATTTTGTTTGCTCTTTATACAACTAGCCCCACCCACTCTAATCATGAGAGACACCACAAGTAAGCAACAGACCATTTGGGAGAAGCCTTCATTAACTTTAATATTGCAGCATAATGGAGCAGATTCTCTCATAACTAACCTGAAAAATTAGGGACAATAGCCTAGTTGTATAGCCTGAAGAGGGGTGTGGCATGCTCAAACCTGCATTGTAATTCCACTAATCACGGCCTTGAATGTACGCGGTGTATAGTTCCATCAATCACAAACCTTACACATGAGCCAATCATAGGCTTCACATATGCATTTTTAACAGGCCTCATACAGGTATGCCTCCTTTCTCTCCATCACAAGCTTTTTGCTAGGTCACTAGGGAAAGTGCTCACCATTCACGCTGAATGAGAATAGCTCCAGGGTCATCTAGAGTTCACTAAGGCTTGTCTCACCTGGAATAGAGTCTTCCAAAGCCAGTGCTAACTGCCTGCAGTGGTCATGGCCAGAGCCAAGTCTGAAGCAGGAGCTGTGGCTCCGGCGATATCTGTGGCTGCACTCATCCTTATAGATAGAGTGCAGGTTCCTCAGCATGGTCACTGAGAATGCAACACAGATGGACTTTCTGTGATATCCTGGCCATTTGCCAAAGAAGCGGTAATTCTCCACTCAAGGCAGCCAGGCAAAGGGGAAAAGGTGGGCAATCTGTCAATCAGATAGCTGAGCAACTTGACCATGACAGGTCATTCCAAAGGAAAAACAGCAAATTACACCTGCACTCAAGACTTACCACAGAATCAGCATTGCTGACAGTACTTAATAGTGCGTAACCCATAGCTGAAAACCCTAATCCTTCGGGAGGACTCAGTTCCTGATATGCCTCCTACTAAGCATCTGGCTTGGAGGACCAGTGTCTGATCCCTTACCTGGGAACGTCCAGGGAACCCAGGCAATGGCCTGGCAGAGCTGTTGTCTTAGATCCCTGACCGTGCTGTCAACAACAGCTTCAGAAGAAGAGGAGAAAAGAAGGAGAGGAGGGAAGAGGAGGAGGAGGAGGAGGAGGAGGAGGAGGAGGAGGAGGAGGAAGAGAAAGAGCAGTGGTGCTGAGGTGGTCGGGAGTGGGCCCTGTGAGAGAAAAAGGCTCCCGTGGGTTAAGACAGCAACAGGCACCTGGCAGCATCTGCACCAATAGGAACCCTCTGGTCTAAGAGCCGAGGGGATGATTACACACAGAAACACAGACAGAGGCCTTGCCAGAAAACACACCAGGGAACTTTTAGAATTCTCTGAATAGTTTAGGATTTCTGGTTTTGAAAATGGCAATACTGTAGAGAAAATATCTACAAGGTTGGAAACAGAAATTAAGTTCCAATTGTCAAACCTGGTGAAAAAAAAAAGCCATCTACTTCCATATGAAGCTTTGGGTGAACCACGTGCTATAAGGATGCTGATTGTCTGATGATCAGAGTGTGCAGTCAGGTGTTCTGACCTACAAGGAAAGCACGAAGTCACTTTCAGCCTCCTCTGCGATGAACGACAGATCACAGGGCATGCCACAGGAAGCACCGGAATTCGATCGCCGAAGTTTTCTCTGAAAATTAAATTCAAACTTATACGACAGATTGGTATGAAGAGTTCAGTTGATTTGGGAGATTTGATCAGCAAGAATCATAAACCCTGGAAATACTAAAATTTCTGTGAAAAAAAATCATAGGCCAGAGATTTAGTTTAGTGGTAGAGCATGTGCGGGGCAAGCACAGTGTAAGCTTGATCCTCAGCACTAGGACAGGGGTGGGGGGTCATGAAAACAAACAAACAAACAGAAAATAAAACAACAACAACAGCAACAACAACAACAACACACACACACACACACAAACACACACACAAACACACACACACACATCACACACACACAAACGCACACACACACACACAAACACACACACACACAAACACACACACACAAACACTCATACACACACACACACACAACCAGCCAGAAATTTATCCCCATGTTGTCACACTAGGAAATACCCTTTCAACAACAGTAGCATTTGCAGAAAAGTCCTTCTGAAAGTTAAAAATTGTAAGACATTATTTGGGATATTGCTTTTAATTATACCAGTTAAAAGTGGTGCTACTACAGAGCACTGGGTTCTCACAGGCTATCATCATTGTTCTCAGGGAATCCTCCAGAACCTGATGGCAAGACCTTATTGCCTTAAGATACCACACACTTGAGTCATAGAACATGAAGGAATTGAGCTCATACTGGCCTGTGAGCATCATCCCTGCTGTCTAAATTTCCTAGGGCCTGAAGCCGCTGAGGAAGAAAAGTCATCTACAGTCTTACCCAGCCATGAGTGCTTCCAGATCCCATAGTGACTACATGCCAGCCGTCTCCTCTCTGACACCCCACAGCGTTGCTGCCCTCTGGAGACAGACTCTTTCTGACATGCTGAATGAGTATCGAAGGAGGAGGACTCGGGCACTTGTCTCAGCTGTGACCTCTGAGATGCATATACTCGCCATGGAAAGGCTGGTCCTACTTCCTCTTGGTTCCCTGAAGCTGCTCTTACTGGTGCAGTGTTTATACCCCAAGTCTGCAGACTCAGGTGCTGCCACATCTCCAGTGCCAGTTGGGGTGTCTGGAGTCATCACTGCTGCTGCTGTCCCTGTCGGACACTGGGGAAGAGGAGAATATGCTTCCATGAACAGAGAGTGTTCCTGTGGATACTCAGGTACAGCAGACACGCTAGATTTCTTTCCCTTCTGTGTCATCAGCTTCCATGGAAGCATCCTGGGAGCTCCAAGGTATCTGTACCTCATGGCCTCTTCCCAGGGCATCACAGCCACGTCTAGTTGGGTCAGCGAAATGGCACTTGGTGTGGGCAGGCTGGGGATGATGGATAGATATGAAGTTCATTTTCATCATTTCCGTGGTGTATACGTGATCACATCTCTATTTTGCTAACCTAGGGGAAAAACTCACTTTCAAAGATGAATTGAATTCACTTATGTTTGATCTGATGCTATCTCTGTACCTTGAGTCCCCTCTTAATAGCTAAGAAAGGACAGTTTGTTTTTAACAATGGCTGTGCCACAGCCAATCATAGCAGCCCACTGAGCAGACCACATCCAAATAAGGTAAGTACCCTGCTTGTAACAAATCAGATTGCTTGTGAATGTCCCCTCCCTATTCAGTCTATGAAATGGCTTGCCTAGGGAGCTCTCTGAGCTGGTAATGGTTCTGTTTCTCAATTTATTACCCATTCATTGCTCAATTGAGCCCTCAAGAGTGAATTGTCTCCTGCTTTCTTTCAACACAGGAATGTCTGTCTTGGTCCAGAAGATCCTCCCTGTGCAGATGTCACTGAGATTTTCTCAGAGACATATTAAACATGCCCTTGGTGTGCTCTTTTCACAGGGTAATGGGGTGACAGAGTTGCCATTCATGGCTTTTGACTGTGATCGCTCTCTGTAGCTCCTCCACACCCTGCTCACCACACCTTGCAGTCCGCTCTGCGTTTCCCAGGCCTCCCTGGCTCATGGATGAGCTGTATTTCTGGAAGGGGCACCACTTACTCACCACTCACTCACCACTCAACTCAGCCCTTTGGTGCCATCTGGGAAGATGCTGTGCCTAGGTCCAGGTCGTACTAGTTGAGGGTGGGAGGACGTAGGAGGCATTCCAGAAGCTCCCCACCCCACCCCAACCCCGGACATGAAATACCCACTCACTAAGCCTCTGCTGTTCTTTAATCTGAGTACCCATCCAGAACGGCCTGCCTTCCTCCTGAGGAAGTATGCCCATTACGCTGTCTGGGGAAGCATGATGGGGAGAATGGTCTGTCTCATGATCATGGAAAGAGGCCATTGGAACACATGTGGTAATGCCACAGAACCCAAGGTCTGTAGTTAGAGCTAAGAACTCTGTGCGCAGGAACTTCCCTTGTTAGTTAGTAGCAGAGTTGATGCTCCCTGGATCCTGGTTCAGGGCGTATCCGCTTCTCTTCATGCTGTCCCACTGCTGCTAAGACAAGAAGCAGGTGTCCCAGGGATGCCATTTCATGAGGTCTCAGTAAGTGTGCAACTTCCGAGCCTGCAGCTCTCACAACAGGACCATTTAGAAGGACAGGTCAGGCCAAGTTAGAGTTAGAACTGGGATAATTTGAGTGAGATGGAAAATCTTAGGGGCAAAGGTTAAAATATTGCTTCAAATTGGGATCAGAAAAGGAAAGCAAGTTTGGATGCCTTTTTGTAGAAGAGAAAAGAACACATCCTTGGGTTGCTACCCCATGGGCACACACATGAGTATGAATATGTTTTGATGAGTATTGGTTGTAGGATCTGGGCTGATCAAGTCATATCATCCTTTTGGCGTCAGATTCCTGAGTTACAAAATAGAGATAATGTCTGTAGTCAATTCATAGGGACATTGTAAGGATGAAATGAGACTATTTATGCAAAGGTCTTGGAGTAGCGCCTGGCACACAGTAACTGTTTCATAAATATCTGCTGCTATTGTCTCATCAGCAATAGCGAGCTGTGATTTTCCGGCTGTAGATTTTTTTCTGGAACCATGTGCTACCAGGCTTCTCATCCACTGTCCAAAGCTAATAATATCCATCTGTCTCGATTGCATTCCCGCCCTCTGCCATTTAGAAAGGGACACACTCACTTACCAAGACCACTCCTCCCTGTGGGGATGCCTGGTTCCCTCACCCCACTGGCTTTTGACAGGAGTTTGATGTGCTCAGTTATTTCTGACCATGGCTTCTCTGTCCATTCCTAGATGATTCTTCCCTTGGGAAATAGTCCTAAGGTACTTGACTTAAAACAGTTTGACTTAAAGGTTTTTGTACTTATAAGGCTGAGAAAGCATATTCATAAGGCTTTATGCTTACATTCAGTGTCACTCAGTAAATTATTTGAGGGAGCCAGTACGTATTATAAAGTAGGCTTTAGATTAGGTGATTTACCTAACTTCTGGCTAAGGAAAGTGTTCTGGCCATGATTGACATAAGCGAGGCTAAGCTATGGTGTTTACTCGGTCAGGTGTACATATCAAATGCATGTTTGACTTAAAGAGATTTTCAGCTTAGGATGGGTTTATCACGATGTAACCTCATTGTGAGTCTAGGAGCATCTGCACACCCTCATTCACTGCTGCCATTGTCTCATCAGCCTGAGCAGCCAGCCAGAACTCACCTTCCTCCTGAGGAAGCTTTCCCCAGGCTTCCTGGAGAGTATGGATGGTAAAAAGAGAAGGATAATCCATCTCACAACCCCCATACACAGCCTGTTCGTTCAGCTTCTGTAGAGAATCCTGAGTGAGATAGGAATCCAGTCTCTGACTATTGCCCTCTTGAAGACTTTTGGACTTTATTAAACTTTAATTTTTGTTTTATGAGGCAGGGTCTCACTATGTAGTCCAGATTAGGCTGGCCTGGAACTTACAGTCCTACCCACTCTCTCTCTAAATTGCTGAGATTATAGACATGCATCACCATGCCTGGTTTATTAAATAATATTTCTGTATAAAATCAATTTTTAAAAAATATCTAGGTTTTATCTCTTCTTAGCACAGGTTAGTTGCATAAATAATGGGTTTCATTGTGATATTTTCAGATATGCATACATTAAACAATTTTAATTGCCTTTTCTGATTATAAAGTCACAGTATGGGAAATGCAGAAAATATAAACAAACAGAACAAAGATGATCATTATAACCATCTTGCAGAGTCCTTTCTTTTTCTGATAGCACATAGACAGCTCAGAAAAACCTTTACTTGGTCTTCTTCCTAATGAGATTAATTATAAGAAGCATTTCTTAAAAAATCATTAAAAGCATAGAGAAAGATATTGGTGAAATTATTAAGGCCACTCCACGTAGTAAAAAGGGAGATTTATTTAGTGGTGTAACTTACAAATGAAGGGATAGGTAGGTTGCGGGTTCTGGGAAAGACGCAGCGCAGTCCGGCGGTGTTCTCTGGAGAACTCTCCTCGGTCTACCTCTAGCATCCAGGGTCCAGGAAACAAGAGAGCGCGGAGCATCCAGATCTCGGGTCTTCAGGGCTCTCTCTTGGCCCCACCTTGTAGGCGTGATAGTTACCCAAGCCTCAATGTGAGTTGGAACTTCCAGACCAAAGCTGGAATGGCTACCCACTACAGAAAGATATTGGGGTCTGCCCACTAGTCTGTTTTTGTTGAGAATTTAGGTTGTTTCCTGTTATCATAAATAGCTCTGCAGTGCAAGTTTTTGTACATAAATCTACACCAGCCTCTCTGATTATTTCCTTAGGAAAGATTCTTGGAAGGGGAATTACAGAGAACCTTGACCTCACAAATGAAAATGATTGAAAATGGAAGAGAAAACACAGTAAATTAAGTAAGCTGCATTGCTTGACTCGTTTTAACTGAGCAAATAAGAAGCACCTGGTGTCCTGCAGGTCACTAGTGTCCTGGGGAGGCGGTTAGCCACTGTATCAAAGGGACCAGTTCAGGAGCCAGATGTTGGGTTCTGGACCCACCTTGTGTCTGCACAGCTTGGGAAGTGCTGACCTGTTTTGTTCTCTGTTTATCTGTGGCATAGAGGGAGCAGCTACCCCATCTGCTTGGCAAGAGTTCCTAGAAGGTCATTGTTACACTATGTGTGAACTATGTCCCTTGCCCACTTGACCTGGCCACCCCTTCCAGAGCAGGTACAATCCAACTGCTTTCGAGAAGGACGTCTGTCTTAGCTTTCCAAGAATACATCTGTAGCCTTTTCTCTACCACTTTCCTAGCACACAAAATGTGGACTCATAATGCTCAGTTTCTGGAACTGGCCTGTGAGTCTTCCTCATAGGTGTTTATCTTGGTGCTTAGTATAATGGAAAGCTTGCAAGCAACACCTAACTAGTGGGCTTAAAAAATTAAGTGCTAAGTGAACATGATACTATCACAGCATTTGTTAAGCACCAGCTGAATGTCTTTGAGGTGCTCACACCACAGAATTTGCTAAGTGCTCGACCCATTGGGCAGGAGCATGCTATGCAGGAGGTTAGAGCAGAGAACCTTCCCGAGGCTTGTGGTGGTCAGCATTGCCTTCCTAGACCAGCCTCCAAATCACTGACCTTAGATGCGGAGAGAATCTAAAGATGTGACCTCAGGAGGGGGACCTCACAAGTGGCTTACTGTGTAGTCTGACGTACATAAAATTATGGGCCTATGGAAGTCTACCTGCTCCTCCACCCCTATCCTGTTTCTTCCTGGATTCTCAGCAGACCCTTGAGGAATGACTGGGTTCCTCTATTGGAACAGCTTTTAGAAGTGACATGAAACTGAGGGGCCCCACTTGACTTCATATATATTTTTTAAAGACATTTCCATAAGACACGACTGAATTTCTATCTATCTATCTATCTATCTATCTATCTATCTATCTATCTATTT
>CABHPH010155973.1:0-14894 GCA_902168325.1 Peromyscus nudipes | reverse complement strand
AGCAAGTTACCTCGAAATCATCAGTCATTTGCCACATACGTGAGACAATGTGTCAGCTTTCTGTCGCTCTGACAAAAGGTCGGAGGAAACAACTTGGAAGGAGGCATGTTTTATTTTGGCTCACAGGTTTCAGGACATGGGTTCAGCTGGTTCCATTGCTTTTCAGTTTGTAAGGCAGCAGGTACATCACGGTGGAAGGGTGTGGCCGAGGAGAGCGGTTCTCCTCAGGTCAGTCAGGAAGAAGCAAGAGTAAGGCACCGGGCAGGAGAGGCACTCTCAAGGACACACCTCCAGTGGCCTGCTGCTCCCAACTTGTCCCTAACCCCGACAGTCCTTCAACTGTGAACTCACCATGGATTGGTCCATTGATCTCGCAGTAGCACCGTCAGCTGAGATCAGCTTTCATCACGAGAGTCTCCGAGACACACCAGATTCAAATCATAATGTGCATTATGTTTTCTTTGGCCATTACTTTAGAAGATTCGGACTTGCCTTTAATATCCATAAGTCATAGATGGATAATTATCGAGCAAAATTAGTTTAATTATGAATATTGGGGATTTTTTATTGCAGCTAATAAAGGTAAATAATACGGCATTTTAATTCTTTTGCACATACAACATCCACAGCTAGGTGGTCCAACATTTGTGCGTTGACTCCATCATCACTAAAGATGATGGCATAGTTCTGTTGCCATCTGTTTCTTCCACTTACACAGATGCCTAGAACACAGACAGTCACAACTAGTTCTCAGGGAAAGTAGGAAGTGTCCTGTAGCTGAAAATTGATGTGCTATCTACAAGTCAGTTCACGTGAAAGAGGAGAGGATAGATTTCTTGCAAAACCAACAGTCTCTGCCCTAAACTTGACTGTACCCGTTAATTATCTTCAATAAACTTTAGAAATCGAAGAAATAGTATATGTGAGTGAAAGATGCAAAAATGTCATCCTTAGGAGAAAACTGTCTTTTGAAATTTCAGATGCTAAATCGGAAGTAGAACATGAAGTCAGGCACAGTGGCACACACCTTTAATCCCAGCAATCGGGAGGCAGAGGCAGGCAGATCTCTGTGAGGACAACCTGGTCTACAGAGTGAGTTCCAGGACAGCCACAGCAACAAAGTAGAGAGACCTTGTCTCAAAAAACCAAAACAAAGTAAAACAAAAGTACTTAGAGCATTGCTGTATCTAGTACTCTATAGACAAATAAAAGTTCAGTATATACTATATATGTCTCTATATAACTATACATTTATAAAATATTAAAATGTGTTTTATATTTTAAATTAGGTAGTGACATTTAAACAAGGCATATTCAATTATTTGTAATTACCATGTAATTGTACTTTTTCAGGTTCAATTTTTTTAGCCTTTTTATCATGAGCTCCAACATGCAAATGGGAAAATGCATAAAGCATGAGTGCAACTTACATTTTTGCAGGAGGAGTGTGTTTGACACATGATCTTGCCATGTAGCCCAGCCTGGTCTGGAACTTAAAACCCTCCTGCCTCCATCTCTAGAGTGCTGGGATTGCGGGCCAGCATCACCATACTGGCTCGTAACTTACTTTTAGCTAGAGCATTGGACATTTTCTCCATCATCATTCAACTTGACCTTCTCAGCAGCTCAGTGAGGAGGGAAGAGGAAACGCTGGTGTCATCACATGCATGCCCTAAATGAACACCTAGGGAGAGCTGGTGACTCTCCCAAGGCTCTAAGTCAGCCTGGGTTCAGAACTGAACTCTGCCTTCTGCATTCAGGATCCTTGGTGTTCCGCCCCTGCTGCTTTTCTCAGAGATGATGAGATCCTGTGAAACTTGGGGAAGTCAGAAAGAGGTGAGTAGAAGTGAAAATGAGGAAAGACCACTAGCCACTGGTATATTTAAAAAGATGATATCCCCAGAGCTAGGCCGTAAATGCAGCATGAATCACCACTTGGAATAAACAGTGTCTAGTGAGAGGAATGTGCAAAACTGCTCTGAGAGATTTAAGGTTTTACTATAAATGAAATGTGTGTGTGTGTGTGTGTGTGTGTGTGTGTGTGTGTGTTGGGGGGCATGCTTGGCAACCCTTTCTTCTTGTCACTATTTTTGGTTCACTGTCTGAAGAAAATTTTAAAGATCTCCTTACAAGGAAAAAACAAAAAAATCATGTGGTGACCTTGTGACCTGACAGAAGCAGCTATGGAAACAACCCTGAGTTATTAGCAGTTGGAAAGAATTGGTGGCAGTCTGTAAAAGCTCCCCACTCACCTGCAAATGGCAGAACCATTGAAATCAGCTCAACGGGCTTAGAAAGTCATCCCTGAAAACACTGGGACAACATTTCAGATATGGAAGACCCTGGGGGCTGGAAGGTGACATTGCTCTAAGTGGGAGGCCAGCTCTCCTTCCTTAAGTAGGCATTAGAGCCCAGCCCTGAGGCAAAAAGCCTGGGGAGGAGAATTTGGTTCTTATAAACCCATTCATCTGTGGAACCTCTAGATGGTGGCAAAGAGAGAAGTAATGAAATGACCTATCACCCTGCATTTGCAGATCAGTTCTGATCATATGCACTGATCAACTTAATTCTTTTCTGCACAGGAACCTGCAGCAGACCCTGTTCATGTATTCACTCAAGTCCTTACGCAGTGTGTTTTGGGTGCCAGGTAAAGGCTTAATGAATAGTAATTCATTTAATATTCCTAACAACCCTCAGAGGGAGATATTATTATACTCATGAGGAAACAGGGGCATACCCAGTTTCACTGAGTGGCCCAAGTCAATGAGCTTGTGGATGGATGCAAATTCACCCCTTGAGACACTGCATAGCGGTCTCTCATTTTCCTGTACACACAAGTCCAGATGAATGTTTGAATGGAGACTGATTTGGAAACATGAGTTAAAATAGCTTATTTATTAGCTAGTGTAACATACGGCAGAATACTCAGTGTATGCTCTCCCGAAGAAAAGGTTACAAGGAGGAAGTGAGGGAGGAGAGACCATGTGAGGAAGAGGGTCCAGGGTTTCTTTCAAAAGGTTCTGTCTTTAGTGGCTGTGGCTGCGGTGCACGCCTGTACTCCCAGCACTCTGGAGGCAGAGGCAGAGGCAGAGGCAGAGGCAGAGGCAGAGGCAGAGGCAAAGGCAGAGGGGCAGAGGGGCAGAGGGGCAGTGAGGCAAAGAGGCAGAGAGGCAGAGAGGCAGAGAGGCAGAGAGGCAGAGAGGCAGAGGCAGGGGCAGAGGCATCTCTGTGAGTTTGAGGCCAGTCTGGTCTACAGAGTGAGTTCCAGGAAAGGCTCGAAGCTACACAGAGAAACTCTGTCTCAAAAAGCCAAAAAAAAAAAAACCCAAAAAACCAAAAAACAAAAAAACAAAAACAAAAACAAAAACAAAAAACCCACAACAACAACAAAAAAACAAAAAAACAAACAAACAAAAAAGCGAAAACAAAAACCATAAAAAAAGAAAGAAAGAAAGAAAAAGAACGGTCACACCAGTGTGTCTTTATTATAGATCATTTATTTATAAATTAACTCCAATGTTGCCTATGTGATGGTAAATATTCATTATAAAGTTTGCTGAATTTGGAATCACCTGGGAGATGCCAGGAGGGAAATTTATCCTAAATATAGGGGTGGGGGATGGGTGGGTTGGGGGTGGGGCTGAATAAAAGAGAAAGAAGGAAGCAAGCCGAGTGCTAGCATCCATGTTTTTCCACATGTAATCTGACCAGCTGCCTTACTTTCCTGGTGCCACAGCCAAATCCACTCTCCCTGCTGTGGCTTCCCTGCCATGATGGGATGCACCTCCGACTGAGACCCACTAGAAACCCTTTCTCCCTTAAGTGCCTTCTGTCCAGTGTTATGTCACGGCTCTGATAAAAGTGACCAATACATTATTTCAGAACACCTCATGACAGCCTTATTATAGATGACCAGGAACTTTTAAAATATTATGATTCAGCCAATTTGTCCATTTTTGTTTTTAATGTTTCCTTATTCCACTTTTGCTTTCATGTGGGAGTGGTGGTGGGAAAAAATTAAAAAAGGAGTACAGCTACAATTTTCTCGTTCCTCAGAAGTCTTTGGAATCAGCTACTAGCCCTCTTCCCTTTGGCTGAGCATTCCTAGTATTATACACGTCTCCAAGTGTGAAACACTCATCACTATAATAACATGTTTGCAAAGGAAGCTCTCTCTGAATGGCGTTCATCCAGAATCATAAGCTACACTAATCCTCAAGGCTTCAAACTGTTTTATTGGCCTGCAGATGTTCACACCTCCGGTTTATTATGGAAACAGGGATGATACAACTTGTGACTACCTGCTACCAGCAGCAACAGCATTCTTTACATGAAGCTTCATGACTTTAGGCCCCTCCTATTAGCTGAGCTCATGCAATCACAGACTAGGGGCTCCTCCCCTTTGTGGTGTCTCTTTCATCCTTCTAGAGAGTTTCAAGGGTGAGGATTAGGACCCTTTGGGAGGGCTAGGTGGGGGAGAGACCATCTGGGTATGGGTGGTAGTTAGCGCAGGTGTAGTTATTTTCTGTTCACCTGGGTACTCAAACTGAATCCATCATCATGAGCCTTCTGTTCCTCCTTTTCCAGTCCCCTGGCTGGTACTGTCATCTACCCATCCCTGGAGTTACACTTACTACTCCACCCCCGTCAGAAGACCCACAGTCACTAAGTCCCATTTATTCTGCCTCCCTACAGCCACCATCATACCTTGCCTTCAATTTGTCTTCCATATTATGCTACTGATATCCTTTTCAACACACATCTGTTTAATTTCAGGGACTTATTTATGGCGCAGGATATAACCTGCTGTTGTAACTGTCTTCCAGTGGTCTCTGTGCTAAAGTCTTTGTTCTCTGCAGTGCCACTGGAGGGCAATAGACCTCTCAAGAGGTAGGATCTAAGATGGAGGTGTGGCTCAGTGGTACAGTATGTGCTTGACTTACACAAGGCTATGGGTTCAATCCCCAGCACCACAAAAATACACACACACACACACACACACACACACACACACACACACACACCACACATATATATCACAGGGTCTAGTGGGAGTGGTTTGAAAGTGAAATGCCCCTCTAAGGTCCATGTATTTGAACTTGTTGCCCTAGTTGGTGGTGCTGTTCTAGAAAGTTGTGGCATCTGTAGGAGGTAGAATTCTCCCGGAGGAAGTGGATCATGGTGGGAGGGCCCCGAAATTTTTACAGCCCAACCCTACTTCCTGTCCTTCCTCTGCTTCCTGACTGTGGACATCACGTGACCCAGCTTCTTTGCTCCCCTGATCCCATACCTTCTCAGCCGACCCTTCCCCACATACATTGCTTCTTGTCAGGCTGTGTCAAAGTAATGAGTTCAGTGGTCACCGAGAGCATGCTCTGGAAGGGGATTATGGGTCCCCGGGTCCTTTCTTCTCTTCTGCTTCCTGGTCATGAAGCGAGCGGTTTTTCTCTGCCACACATTTTGGCTAGGATATCCTGTCATAGACCCAAATCCACAGGACTTGACTGAGGTCCCCACACTGGGAGCCCAAACTTCTCCTCCATATCAGTTGGTCATCTCTTGTGGTGGTGGAAGGTTCCTAGGATGGCAGGGTGGTTCTTAGAGATCTGCTCCCTGCCGACCACCCTGAGAAGCTGCAGCTCCTCCTACTTAAGCCTCCTCCACTTTCTGGCACACGCTTACACCTACTCACACCAGTCACCTATCAACTGCAGCGATCAGCTGGTTGTTCTTGGTGAAGTTCCCACTCTCAAATACTTCCCTAAGAGCATCCTGGCTCTCAGACCACTGCAATAGCCTCCCTGAAGCACATTGCAGAGACCCATCAAGGCCCTCACCATGTCCCACTCTGTTCTCTTGCCTTCGTCGCTCCTCCCTTGGTCAGAAAATACTAAACAGCTGTTTATCTTCGTATTCCCCACCTACAGTAAAGTATAGCATGAAAGACATTAGTTGTTCATTAAAAAATTAATTTAATTTAATTTAATTAATCTATTTTTTAATATTTTTGAATTTTTTTATTTTATAATTTAATTTAATTTTACATATCAGCCACGGATTCCCCTGTCTCCCCCCTCCCAACCCTCTCCCCGGCCCATCCCCCATTACCATCTCCTCCAGGGCAAGGACTCCCCTGGGGATTCAGCTCAGCCTGGTAGATTCAGTTGACTCAGGTCCAGTCCCCTCCTCCCTTCACCCAGGCTGAGCAAAGTGTCCCTGCATAGGCCCCAGGTTCCAAACAGCCAGCTCATGCACCAAGGGCAGGTCCCAGACCCACTGCCTGGGTGCCTCCCAAACAGTTCAAGTTAATCAACTGTCTCACTTACCCAGAGGCCTGATCCAGTTGGGGGTTCCTCAGCTATTGGTTCATAGTTCATGTGTTTCCACTAGTTTGGCTATTTGTCCCTGTGCTTTTTCCAATCATGGTCTCAACAATTCTCACTCATACAAACCCTCCTCTTTCTCGCCAATTGGACTCCCGGAGCTCCACCTGGGGCCTGGCCGTGGATCTCTGCTTCCATCAGTCATTGGATGAGATTTCTAGCACAACAGTTAGGGTGTTTGGCCATCCAATCACCAGAGTAGGTCAGTTCGGACTTTCTCTCGACCATTGCCAGTAGTCTATTGTGGAGGTATCTTTGTGGATTTCTGGGGACCTCTCTAGCACTTTGCTTCTTCCTATTCCCATGGGGTCTTCATTTATCATGGTCTCTTTTTCCTTGTTCTCCCTCTCTGTTCTTGATCCAGCTGGGTTCTCCTGCTCCCCTAAGCTCTCTTCCCTCAACCCTTGGTGGGAATGCAAGCTTGTACAGCCACTTTGGAAATCAATATGGCGCTTTCTTAGAAAATTGGGAATCAATCTCCCCCAAGACCCAGCTATACCACTCTTGGGTATATTCCCAAAGGAATGCTCAATCATACTACAAGGGCACATGCTCAGCTATGTTCATAGCAGCATTATTTGTAATAGTCAGAACCTGAAAACAACCTAGATGCCCTTTAACTGAAGAATGGATAAATAAAATGTGGCACATATACACAATGGAGTACTACTCAGCAGAGAAAGACAATGACATCATGAGGTTTGCAGGCAAATGGATGGAACTAGAAAGTATCATCCTGAGTGAGGTAACCCAGACTCAGAAAGACAAACATGGTATGTACTCACTCATAGGAGGATACTAGATGTAAAACAAAGGATGACTAGACTGCTACTCACAACACCAGGGAGGCCACCTGGAAAACAGGACCCCAAGAAAGACATAGGAATTGCCCAACGACAGAGAAATGGATGAGATCTACATGAGCAAACTGGACGTGAGGGGGGATAATGAAGGGCAAGGTCTGAGGGAAAAAAAATTTATTTTTAAATGAAATCCTTAAGATTTTAAAAGAAACTTCTGGTTGTTGGTTTGTTTTTTTTTTTTTTTTTTTTTTTTTTTTTTTTTTTTTTAATGTAAACCACAGAGGCTGGTCCTCAGCCCCACTATGGAGGCTTGTCCTCATCAGTGCATCTTAGAAACCTGTTGATGTGGTTGTAAAAAGATTTTTTTTTTCAGAGCAGTGGGGACTTTTCATCATGCGTGGGTTGGGTCAACTACAGGATCTTATTTTTATTACGTATTGCACAATTGGCATAGAGGAAAACTAGACCCGGGAGCTTGAATAGTTTTCTCTAATGACTGCTTCCCCACAGTTTATACATGATGGGTCAGATTACCAGCTAATTTGTAACTAAAGTGAGCAAATTCCAGTGCCCAAAACAAATTGTATCCTATAGATTAAATAAGTGTTCACTGTGTTACATGCTCTGAGGTGAAAGCTACATTCCAGAAGAGATGTATTTATCTTTTAGGACCTTCCTACAGAGGAGTCACTCCAGGAACGAGGGGCCTGTCTTCTGTCCCTGCTGAAAGCATAGCAAGGGGGCGTGCATGCCCAGAGAGTTCAAACACACACGGGGCACTTTCCTCTCTGGACAAGTCCATGTTCTCTGTGAGGCAGGGACCACTGCAATGAAAACTCTTCCTGTCCACCTCTCTATTGATGATTAGTATTTGCTATAAGATTTTCTCCCATGATAGCAAATCAAAATCAGGCACTCAGGAGACAGAGGCAGGCAGACCTCTGTGAGTTCGAGGCCAGTCTGGTCTACAGAGCAAGTTCCTGGACAGCCAGAGCTACACAGAGAAACCCTGTTTCAGAAAATAAAAAAGCAAATTAATTCTGACCTATAATTTCTTTTTTAATTTAACTCAAACAAATATTTATATTTTCTTTTCACTTTATTTAATCAGGCTATTTTATTTGAAAACTATGTTTTTTCCACCAAAAATTATTCTTCCTTTCTCCCTCCTTTCCTCCTCTCTCCCTCATTCCTTCTCCACTTCCTTTAACCAACAACATTATTTGTGTACCTACTGTGTCATATAATTGAGTGGATGCTTGAGAGTAAAAGATAATTCAGACATAATCCTACAGATGAAGATGGTGTAGGATGGGCAAGGCCAACAGGCAACCAGAAAATTCTAACAGTGTGAGTACAGGGACTGAGTCACCTGGTGGGAATGTGGATAAAATGGGGAAAGAATTCAAGGCTGGTGTTTTCTGGAAGTGAAGCTTTTTACAGGAGCTGGTGACTGTGGGTATGGGCAAGAGGCATGGGTGCTCAAGGCCTTCCAGTTGTGGGTAGGAGTCAGTCCAGAAGGGCAAAGCAGGGTCAGGGAGAGAAAGCAGAGCAAAGCCAGTGGAGGGTAAAGTATGGCACAGGGGAGGGCAAATGATGGAGACAGCCATCTGTCAGGTGGAAAATTCAGTGTCATGTCAAAGAATTTGGATTCTAGTCAGCAAGAAAACAGAATAAACTTGTGGGGTCCAAGACTGACAACAAGAAAGTAATGAAGAGGCACACCACAGGACTCACAGTGGTCCAAGAGGAGCAAGAGAAAATAAGGGTACAGTCTAGTGTGGCAAGCAGGGAATAAAGGCCAGAAATAGAAGGTAAACTCAGAAAGTGCAAATGATTGCTTGGACGTGGTGGGCAAAGAAGGCAGGGAGGCACCGAGGATCTGCCAGGTTTCTATTTGTGTGGTTGAGGAAAAGGAAGGTTGCCAACTCAGAGATTAAAAAGCAGGCAAACGAACTATTTCAGAAAGAAAATCGGTGAGCTGAGTTTTGAACACAGAGACATTGAAATGCAAGTGAATGATGGAAAGAGCAGTTCAGAGGTAGTGAGGTGCACAAAGCTAGAGCTCAAGAGAAAGATCTGTGGGTGCATACTTGGGGGCATGTAGGTAGTGGTTAAAACCATAAGAATGAATAAAATACCAGCTATTACTGCTCTGGGAAAGTGTGCCATGTAAGAGAATCAGTGAGTTGAGGAAAGGACCTTAGAGATGGCAGCATCTAGGTTATAATCAGAATAAAAGGAGGCCCAGGACAAAGACAGGCATACAATGGTCAGAGGGTTAGGAAGAAACTCCTGGAGAAGGCACTGTCATGGATACATGCTGTGGGATGGTCTGTATGTCAAATGCTCTGATTGGTCAATAAATAAAACACTGATTGGCCAGTGGCCAGGCAGGAAGTATAGGCAGGACTAACAGAGAGGAGAACTGAGAGAACAGGAAGGTGAGAGGAGACACTGCCAGTTGCTGCCATGGCAAGCAGCATGTGAAGACGCCGGTAAGCCATGAGCCAAGTGGCAAGGTATAGTTTATAGAAATGGATTAATTTAAGCTATAAGAACAGTTAGCAAGAAGCTGCCATGGCCATACAGTTTGTAAGCAATATAAGTCTCTGTGTTTACTTGGTTGGATCTGAGCTACTGTGGGACTGGCAGGTGACAGAGATTTGTCCTGACTGTGGGCAAGGCAGGAAAACTCTAGCTACATATACATCTCTACTTCCTGTGACAAAATCCCTGACAAGGGAAACTTAAGGGAATAACGGTGTATGTGGACTCATGATTCTAGAACAGTGCTTCTCAACCTTCCTTATGCTGTGACCCTTTAATATGGTTCTATTGGTGAAATTATTAAGGCCACTCCACGTAGTTAAAAGGGAGGTTTATTAGTGGCGTAACTTACAAATGAAGGGATAGGTAGGTTACAGGGTCTGGGGAAGACATAGCACAGTCCAGTGGTGTTCTCTGGAGAATTCTGCTCAGTCTACCTCTAGTGTCCATGGTCCAGGAACCAAGAGAAGGAGGCGCATCTGGATCTCGGACCTTCAGGGCCCTCTCTTGGCCCCGCCTTGTAGGCATGACAGTTACTGAAGCCTCAATGGGGGTTGGAACTTCCAGATCAAAGCTGGAATGGCTACTCACTACAGGTTCCCCATGTTATGGTCAATGCTCGGCCTTAGCTTGGCTTGTTTCTAGCCAGCTTTTCTTAAATTATCCGGTCTACCTTTTGCCTTTAGGCTTTTATCTCTCTCTATTCTATATACCTTGCTTTACTTCTTACTCCGTGGCTTGCTGGGTAGCTGGGTGACTGGCCCCTGGAGTCCTCTGTCCTTCTCTTCTCATACCTTGATCTTCTCTTCCTAGATTTCTCCTTCTCTTAATTCTCTCTGCCTGCAAGCCCCACCTATCCTTTCTCCTGCTTTGCTATTGGCTATGCAGCTCTTTATTAGACCAATCAGATGTTTTAGCAGGCAAAGTAGCACAGCTTCATAGAGTTAAACAAATACAACATTAAAAAATGCAACATCTTTGCATCATTAAAAAAAATGTTCCAGAGCATAAATAAATGTAACACATCTTTAACTAATATTTTACAACACCCAACCATAAAACTATTTCATTGCTATTTCATAACTATAATTTTGCTGTTGTTATGAATTGTAATATAAGTATTTGATATGTCACCTCTGTTGGGGTCATGGCCCACAGGTTGTTTTAGAGGGTGGGAAGATGTGGTGACAGGTGTGTGTTGCAGCTGGCTGCTTTGCATCTGAAGTTAGGAAGCAGAGATAGATGAGTCCTGGTATTCCCCAGCCTAGGAGCTGGTGTCTTCCATACTCAGGATGGGTCTTCCCTCCTAAGTTAAGCTGGAAACACCTTCACATATCACTCAGAAGTGTGTACCAAGGTGTTTCTAAATTCAGTCAAGTTGACCAGGGAGATTATCCATCACAGGTGCTAAAGAAGGTAGACATTTCAAGGGCAGTGAGAACAAGAGTATCCAAATGGAGAGATGCACGGGACAATATGGTCACCAGATTTGACGTCAGAACTTTGTTGGAAACAGCATGATGGAGTGAAAGACTAGGTAATTTGAAGTCACATTGTGGGGCCTTGAAAGTGCTGTACAGGATCAGATTGAACTCCGATGACCAAGAGAGACTGGAAGATCAAGTCCAGGGGCAGAGAGGGTAGCAGCAAACTCAACAAATGAGAGGAAAAGAAGGTAAAAGAAGCAGGAGGGGTTCGAGGTTGACAAAATGGTGGGACAAAAGTGGGTCATGTGAGCCATACACTGTGCAGAGCAGAGTGCTGTGGGCTGATTTCAGATATGAAAATGCTTCTGGAGGCCAATAAGATCCAAGGTGTGCTCCTAGGTGCAGGGAAGGTGGGCATTGAGTGAAAGAGACCACCACTGCAGTGAAAAAGATAGGGGCATTGTGTGCATAACACACAGCAAGTCCCCCAGTTTGAAAAAAGTTGCTGTAAAACAAGTGTGTATAGTGGCCTCCCAAGACTTCACGGATGACAATTACTTGTGCATGTATCTAAGTTCTTGGAATGTGTTTAAACTCAATAGGGTAAGAATTAAGGTTAATACCATTGTTGTAGAATGCTATCCTTCAAGCATGATGCCATAGGGATCTTTTCTTTCTTTTTTTGTATCAGTTTTTTTTAAATTGATTCTTTGGGAATTTTACATCATGCTCCTCAAAACTGCTCATTTCCCAGTCCCTCCATATCCACCCCTCACCCCCGTAGTGTCCTCCCTAAAAGAAAATTTAAAAAATATTAATTAAAAACAAACAAACAAACAAACAAACAAACCCCACTTCACTCCTTCATGTTTCCCACCTCTCCAACACCTCTTCATTCATCTTAATGGCATTGAAAGCTTTGGTATGTCACACAGTACACCCTGTTGTCCACTCAGCTTTACTTGCAAATGTTCATTGCAATGAGTTATTGTTGTGGGAATTCACTCCGCCAATGACCTTGGGGTATCTGGCCTGATAGAGGTGTGGTTTCTTCCTGGGTACATAACTGCTTAAAACTGAGGAGGAGGTGCATGCTCTCTTACGCTGGGGTGGTCGGAGACTGGATGGCTGGTTCCATTGATCCCTGGGCAAAACAGAGGACAACGATAGCTGTTTACTTTGTTCAGTATCCCTGAGTGTATTTCTCCCCATTTTATATCTTAATAAATCCTTGATACCCTTTAACAGACTCTTGTGGATTTGTTTAACATGTTGTTGGTCTAGTTTAAGGCTTCTGGCTTCTGGCACACCATCAATACTGGATCCTCACAGAAATTCCTCTCAGATATCCTGCATGGTATATAAGGCGTGAGGACCAGGAACTAGAGCTGGTTAAGCTTTTAGGCTTTTGAGCAGCAGTTCAGCTGAGATCCATTTGGATGAGGACACAGAGGCTTCCAGTCTGAGGAAACAGGATCAGCTGAGGAACTGACAAGGTGAGGTGGCTGTGGCTTGTTCTGCTTCTCTGATCTTCCAGTGTTCACTCCAATACCTGGCTCTGAGTTTGTTTTTATTAATAAGACCCTTTAAGATTCATGGTACATGATCTTAGGTGGCTGACCAGACCCTAGTCATGTGAATGTCACTTAGTACTAACTGGAGCCATGGACATCAACTCAGACCCTGGCTGCCATAGGGTCACAGACCCAGACATGGCACTCAGTAGCAGGTCCGGATGACACCATGGCCCATGGTGGCAGCTCAGACTACTCAGATTGGCATGGCCCCAGAAGTGGTATGGCCCCTGGACACCAACATGGCCTCAGGTGGTAGCCCAGACCCTGGCTTTTGGTGACAGCACAGGTCATGGACAGCAACATAGACCTTGGCTGCAGTAGGACCACAGACCCAGACAAGGTCCTAGGCAGAAGCCTGGGCCTGGATGTCACCATGGCCCCAGGTGGCAGTGCAGGACACTCAGATTGTCATGGTCTCAATGGCAGTGGCCCTTGGATAACACCATGGACCCATGTGGCAGCTCAGATCCCAAGCATCCAAATGGCCTTTGATGGTCACAGGAGCCATGGAAATCAACACAGACCCTGGTTGGAGTAGGGCCAAGGACTCAGACATGGCCATCTGCTACAGTTCAGGCCCTGACATCATCATGGCCCCAGGTGGCAGCTTAGGCCACTCAGCTGGGCATAGACCCAATGGCATCTCAACATGGATATGGGTGGCGGCCCAGACCTGGACCCTGGGCATCCATGTGGCCTCTGGTGGCAACATGGGCCTTGGATGTCAACACAGACCCCAGCTGTGGTAGGACCATGGACACAGATATGGGTCTCAGCAACTTCCTGGCCCCAGGTGGCAAGCAGGCCTCCCACATCAGCCTATTCCTTACCACCCTGGCTTCTTCAGTTCTGCCTCTTTCCACAGCACATAAACCATTCTGCTTCTCTTTCTCTCCCATTTCTCCACCATATATTTGCTCATCATAATGGATGTGGATGTTTTCAGTCAGCCTGGGCCATGAGGACCCAGGTGGGCCTGTGGCTGCTTCCACCCATCTGTGCTGTGAGGATACAGATAGGCCTGAACCATAGGGATCTTAATCACAGCAGCTATAAATTAGCCACAAAAGACCCATCACAAGATCAAGCCTGTTGCCATTCCTCAAAAAAGGACCTTCACTGGGGCTGAAGAGGAGACTCAGCAGTTTAGAGTGCTGGCTGCTCTTGCAGAGGACCTGGTTCCAAGTATTCACATGGCAGCTCACAACTGTCTGTAACTACAGTTCCAGGGGGATCTGTTGCCTTCTTCTGACTTCCACTGGCACCAGGCATGTACGTGGTGCACATGCATACATACATGCAAACACTCATAAGCATAAAATAAAAACAAAAAGGAATTTCACCCGCGATGCCTGCCACTCCTTCTTACACCTCCCTCCCAGCTACGGATAATTCTTTTCCAGCCCCTGGCGGTCTTGTGAGGTGCTATATATAGGAGATGGAAAGTTAACTGAAGGGGGCCTCTCTACATGTAGCTTTGGAGAAGTCATCATCTATGGTAGGGTGAGGCTTTTTGTGATCCAGATGTTTTGGGGTCACCTATACTCTTTAACTAATCTCTTACCCGTGTTCCTCTAGGTGATCTCAACAAACTCTTTGGTTTACCAAGCTAGACTTGACTGGAACTGTTGTGGTCTGCCATTGATTCCTTCTCTGACATGGGTAGACATTTGTTCCCAGGTTCCCAGGAGATGTTAACACAGTAGTTTTTTTATTATAGATATGGGAACTTAAAGACAGAAGAGCAAACTGCTCAAAGGAACATTAGCCAGAATTTGAACTCAGGCTGGATAGTCCCAAGACCCCATTAATGTGTTAATTTCAAGGGGAGGGGGTGTGCTTCTTCTCCGGCAGTGAACAGGTCCTCCCTATCTCTTCATCCTCAGCGTTGCTTCCTTAGTTTTGACTCTAGTCACCTCTTGAGGGGACCAATGAATCTACAGACAGGTCTCTACAAATTTTGGCCAAATAACACTCATAGCATACAGGGATACCATGATACATGTGAGGAGCCTGAGCCATTGGGGAGATAAATTGTGAACCTGAATGAGAAAAAAAAAGAACATGGGTTTTTCTACTCCAGCTAATAGTGGTACCAAATATAAATCCATCTGTAACATGAATTGCTAAATGGTCTTTTTAATTAAAAAAAAA